>JBAMNC010001099.1:0-275000 GCA_037902135.1 Cetoscarus ocellatus
TTGTGTTTTTCACTTGTGTATGTTCTCTATTTGCTGTTGTTTTTATCATTCATCATCATGTTTCTAATGTTGATAGTTCTGATTACAATTAGTTGGTCATATTGTTGTTTATATATATTTACCTGTTGATTTCTTTAAATCTGATTTCTTTTTGTAAATGTATTTACTATTTTTTTTGTTTTCATTATAATTTCTTTTTTGTGTTGTTTCTTATTGCTGTTGCAATGTGTATTTTTGCAATTTGTTGTTGTTTACTCTTCTGTTGTTTTCTTATTTGTTGTTGTTTTCTTTGTTGTCCTTTATGACTTTGTTGTTAGGTTTTTAATTGTGTTGTTTTGTTATGTCCTCACCTTTATGTCCTTGTAGTTTTCTGTTTGTTTTTAGGATTTTTTTTGTTGCTATGCTTAATTTTCACCTTCGCCAAAGAAGTTATGTTTTTGCCGGCGTTTATCTGTCTGTCTGTCTGTTTGTGTTCAAAATAACTTGAAAAGTTCTGAACGGATTTGGATGAAATTTTCAGGAATTGTCAGAAATGGGATATGGAAGAACTGATTAAATTTTGGGGGTGATCCGGATCACCGTCTGTATCCAGGAATATTTTAAAGGGTTCTTTAACATTGCCGGATAAGACCATTTTTGCCAAAGTGGACCGAAGCTGCTTGGCAGAGGTCTGCGCTCTCTGAGTGCTTTTCTAGTTGTTTCTGTCATCTTGTAGCTCTATTTTGTGCAACTTGCCATTGCAATTTTTGTGTTTTATTTTGTTCTTTTTTGTTGTTGTTGTTTTTTGTCAACATGTGTTTCTGTGTTTTTCAATTTGTTGCATGTTTTTAATCAATCATTGCACTCTTTTTGTTGCTTGTACTGTCACATTTTTAATATGTTCTTGATATATGCTTTTGTGTTGTATTATCTCTTTGTCTGTTGTTATGCTTCCTTATATTTTTCCTTTTTTTTATCCAGCATTGTAACTACAGATTTGTTATTTTGTTTCTTAATCACGCTGATGTTTTGCATGCCATTGTATCCAGAAGACAACAGAACTTATTGATGTCTAAAATGGTCTGTCTATATATTGTGATTGATAAAAGTCGTTTGTTTGGTCCTTGAATGATTCAGAAAAATGCATTGTGTTGTTTTGTAGCTAACACAAACACAAGCAGTGCCAGAGGGGTAGGGATCTAGAAGGAAAGCCTGGGGCGATACATCTACAGCCATGCTGCATCGAGCAAAGGGATTCAACACTGTAAACCAGGAAATGAGGGATCAGAGGAAATCCACGCGGCAGACAGTGTTTTGGCATGTGATTCCTGCCTGTCCCAGTCTATTTCTTAAAAAATAAACCACCATATTTTTAAAGAATACCCACCGGTAATTCACGGAGGTCTACCTCCCTTTGTCTTCGTCTATCTCGCACTCCTTTGTCTCTCCGTCTTAGTCTCCCACCGCTCTGTTTGCCTTTCCTAAAGCATCCCAATCAATACTGCCTCACTCTGCTGTTGCACTTTGTATTCTTTATAGTCTGCACCGTCACAAACACAATCCTATTATACATAAACAACCCCAGCATGCTGAAAGTTATTACAGAGGGCATCACAATATAAGCACCGCTGACATATTTTACCACCGGAATTTATGAGTCGCTACCTTTTATAAGGCAGAGAGAGGACCTGAAAAGGTGGGAGGCTTAACAAGGCACCACTTGCCTCTTGTGCTAGAGTGGGTCAGAGTGTTTATCCAACTAACCTCTATATTTTTTTTATTGCACGACTCTTTCATCGAGAGCGAACCCGCCAATTTGGAGCTAATAAGCAAATGGTAAAGTGTGCGGAGGCCACTTATGGATTTTGGATATGTGATTGCTGAAAAGGCGTGACAGCTTGTTACGGGTAATTACAGATGCAGTGGCCCTCAGAACCTGGATGTATGTTGTTTTCTCACCTTTTATTAAGCAGCCTGTGCAGTTGTTGGGGGCATAGGACAGCAGCTGTTTTACAAAAATGCATTACCTTGCAATTAGCTTTTCATGAGTTGGTGGGTATGCCCCATCTTTTACTCTTAAACCAGTCATTTATAATAAAGAGCAGTTTATTCTGATACAAATACAAATACCAATCATATGCTGTCTCTTGATGTAGCCACTGATTAGGGGGCACACACAGATGAATTCAGCTATATATGCACAAGTTTTTATTTGTATATTCTTGGGTGCACGAAACACACATTTTTGAAAACAGGTCCCAAGGTGGATACATCTAAAGAAAAAACAGCCTTGCATTTCCATGTGTACAATAATTAGGGATATTTCAGAAGCAATGACATCATTAGAATTTCATCTCTCAAGGCCCTGGACTCGGTATACCACTCAGCCCTCCAATTCATAACTGGTGACAGGTACAACACTCATCATTGCATCCTCTATGAGAGGGTTGGTTGGACATCTTGTGATCAGAGAAGGAACAAACATTGTTGTTGTACACTTTCAAAGCCCTTACTAAAAGGCCACCACCCTACCTCACAAACCTGTTAAAGTTTTATGATTGCTCCTACTTGACTTGTTCTTCTGGTTCACTCACCCTGAAAGTTCCTCGAATCTACAATGAACTCGGTAAATATGCATTTTCCTTTGATGCCCTTTACTCATGGAATACCCATCAACAAACTCGAAAGATAATAGCCTTTCCCTCTCTTTCAGAGGTTAAGACTTTGATTACTGACCACTGTTCCTCTGTAACTGTTCTCATTGATTCCTTTGCTGTTGCAATTGTTTGATTGATTGTTCATCTCTGTTTATTGTTCAAATAATGTATGTGATCACGACGACATTGAAAATGAGGGAAACCTTAATGTCTTTCCGAGAATAAATAAAGGTTTGAATGAATCATAGACCCACCTCTCCTTAACCCTGACAACAACAGAAACAATGGTGGAATACTGTGTCGCGTTCGTGCTGCAGAAGCTACTGAGCTTGTTTTGGCCTTTACAGCTAAATCTTCTGCTACTGCACGACCACCTTGAGCAACAAGTGGACATGAGGAACAGCATACGCCATTGTTTGTTCACATTTCTCTTGATGTAAGCGCGCACTCCATGTCTTCTTCTCTGATTTTGGTATATGTCTGCAACAGCATTATAGTACTATATACAGGTCTAGCATACATACTACACTGTTTTTAGTGTTTTCATGCGGACACATTTTTTGAAATGTTTTCGTCTATAGAGAGAACGTTGGAAAACCAAAAATGTGTGGACACAGCCTTAGCTGGAACTGGTACTGGAACCTTATTTGATGGCATTATAACCTTCTTTAAAGACCAAATAATCATCCTTGGTCAGTCAACAACATGCTTTGAAAGGATATTACAAAACGCTTTGCCCACAGTTCGATACAAACCTTGGTATTTTGGTTGCAGTTTATGGTTTGGTTCTGTTATAAACCTCAAATCAGCTCTTTACTTTTGGTAAGCCTCCAAGCTGCTGTTGTGTGTTCTAGTCCTGATTGATACAATGGGCCACATAAGCAAGGACTAAACAATGGATTACTTTGGATTTTACTTTTTTTTTTAATGAACAGGACCATCAACAAAGTCCGGTGTACTTTATATGGCCGTTATCAGCAGATGTGAAGGATTTTCCCTCTGCAAAGGCTAGTATGTTCTGAGTCTGATATGGAGTTCTGATTTCTTTTTTTCAAGGCCACCATGAAAAACTGGGACACATTATCACATTATACTGAATATGATGCACTATATGGTCTGTCGTCACTCCTAATTCCCTGAAATTTTATGAGAAGGAGAGTCCCTCTTATTGCAATTGTTGGTGCATATTGCTGCCCTTCCTCTCCCAAAGCAAAGCATCAGAGGGATGTTTGGTAAAATTTTAGCAGATTGCTCTTCGACACAAATGCAGGATAACAAATATGGAGAGAAAGGTATTTGATTTCAATCCTTAGTTTAAATGAATTTAACAAGAAGGCAATATAGGTTGTGGCAAAAAACATAATGAAATTATGTTGTTTGGAGTTTCAATGTGCTTGTTTTATTAGCTATATACAAAAAAAATGGTTGCATAATGTAGCTTACTAGTGCTCTGAAGCTAACTGACTTTCATTTATCAGACTATTAGCACTATTGGATAGGATTCCTATATTTTTTTCTGTCTGTTAAAAATGTTGGTATTTGTGACTTTCACATTTTCTTATTCAGTTTTCTTATCATAACAATTGTTGCATTACTCCCAAGGAGGTAACTATTGAGTCTGACCTAATAATCATGTATATTGGGTCATAATGATCGGTTTGGAGCGTCACTATCAAATAGGATTCAATTTAAATTTGACACAGATTAAAAAAGTTTAATCCAGCACAACAGTACATGTAGCTGAAAAAAACTGAAAGGTCCTTCACTCCTCAATAAACAGACTTGATATAAAAGCTTCTATGTGTACATTAAAACTCCAAAAATCTCTCATCTTTGGCTCCCCAGTAGGTGTTGTCAATATTTTAGGCTTGTGCAAAGATAGTGGATCTTTCTCTGCAGGAAAGTCAGGTACTGTCTGCCTCACAGGGAGCTAAAAGGTCAGAATAATGTAGCTTCTGTGATGGAAAAACCATGCTGCAGCCTGATAATATAAGACGTAAAAGCAGTCCTAAAATGAAAAGGAGGCCACTGTGGAGAAGCTGGAATAAGACTAGAAGAAATAATAAATGTATGTCCCTTAAGAGCCTGTTTTTAACAGATACCAAGACAAACGTATTGTTACAGAGTATAAAATAGACACAGTATGAATTGACAAAAAAGTCTCACCTTAAACAAACAAAACATCCCTCAAACATAGATAATGTTGTCCTACCACTTATAGATGGGTTGAAAAATTAAAAACATGTACCCCAGCTCAATGCATTGAACTGCATTGAGCTGCTGTATGCCCTCGTTGGCCACCTTATGAGACACTACACAAAACAAAACAACGGATTTTCATGGCTTACAAGTACCAAAACTTTGTGACCGTCAGGTTGGGCTGTAATCCTGCATAAATCATAGAGCTTCTGTTCCAGTCTATTCTGATTGGTTGACCAGTCAACTCTGTGGTAGTTAGTATGTGGCCCTTTGTCCCAGTCCATGCTCAGAACTTAGCTTGCCACCCCCCACCATGGAGCTTAAGCTACCAGCAAAACAACTATTACTTCCTGGACTTTATTACCCTGCTATTATTCAGATGAGACATGTAAAAGTCACAAACAGACATTTAAAACTTTAAAAAGCATAATTTGACCACTTTAACAACATGACATTTCTGTTTCAAAGCCAAAATTAAAGTATAATTTTGCAGTCGCATGAAACTTTTAATTTCATGGTAGTGAGTTTCACCTCGAGTAAATAAAGCCAGCTGCCAACTCTCCCTCATTTTGTTTTGGGTCAAAGTCATTTGCAGCACTACTTTCTATGCATGTGATTTGTCAGTTATTTTCCCATTGGGCTCCTAAATCATTCACGGACTTTGCTTTACTCATTTTTTCAAACAATAAAATATTTTTTTTTTTTTTTTTTTTTTACCTTTTCTCCTCTCAACAACACAATAGAAATACATAAAAAAAGAGACTCACACATCCAAATGTAAGCATCCTCCTGAATATAAATGACTCTGCTGTAGGCAACATCAAACAGCATCCCTCGGCTCTTTGACTCGAAGTATCACAGAGCGATGTTCGGACCGAGCAGAGTATCAACAGATTAGGCTCAAAGGTGGCATGTAAAGAACCATGCTGAATTTGCTGCTGGCAAATGTAACCGCTGTAACCGTGGCGGTTTTAGTTATTGGTGATGAAAGGGAGTGAACCTGACCCGCATGTATTTCATGTGAGGCGTTTATGTACTGTCAAGTGGCTTTAAAGATAGAGTGGTGCATACTGTTCGAGCTAAAAACCCTTTATCCTAAAAGCTGTGTTTGTTTGTGACTATTTTCTGCTTCCAATTACAATTTGTTTACATGGGCGAATGCAGCCAGGATTACTTTTCCCTTGCAATATGTCACTTTTTAATTAAAGGAATGAAGTTGCATGAAAAGGATGGCAAAAGTTCAATATTTTGGGCCCTTGGCTTGGCTACTACTGCCAGATTTATATGTGGTGTGGTAAATAAACACTCTGTGAACTGCTGAATTACGCTCAAGAAATGGTGATAATTCTTAAACAGCGCTCACTAAAACTAATACCACAAAATGCCTAAATATATGTGTAAAAATGTACTGTACACGTTATTTGAATACACTATTGATTCTAAAAAGCTGTGTTAAAAAGGTAGCGCATGTGATAAATAACAAAAAAAATCAAATTTAGTTTACACAACACACTTTCAACAAACTTTTTCACCTAAAAAAGATGATACATCCTACATGTCAGCGCAACCAATAAATTAGTTTGCTTAGTTATGCTTTTACTTAACATCAGCTACAGCCACCAACATTACCCACACAAAACTATCCTGTGTTGCTATGTATCAGGCTGGCAGTGCCACTTCTAACAGATTTTCACCCTCACTGGGTCATTACCCTGCATTTATCGGAAACCATCGTTAACTTCAATCAATTAGAAAAGGTGGAGTACTGCTTTAACTGGAAATAATCTCAGTTATAAACCACAAGAGACTAGTGGAGGTGGGAAGTAGAGTTGTCATAATATTGGATTTTTACGTTATGAATACTGTGGACAAATTAATTTCAAGATAATTGTATTTTGGAACATTTTGAAAAAATAGGATCTTAGTGTCAAGTCAATACACAACTTAATTCTTTGTCTCTGCTTTGGCAAAATTCTCCTAAAATGGTTGAAAAGGGAGCTGGAGAGACTGCTGCAGCCATAACTGTATTAAAAATGTGCTAGAAAACATAATGATAGCTAAATGAAAATTAGTGGGTTATTCATCACCTGAATTTTGTTACTATGTTACGTGCCGTTTCAGTTGTTCTAATGCTTTCAAAATAAAAACATTTGTCCATAGTTACATATTGTGAAATCTTTCAGGAAGTCTCTGTTATCACTGACGCAGCTTTGCTAAAGTTCGGATCTGTCGAGGTTTTAGAAGCTTCTTTGGATAATTTTGAAGCAAATAGTCTTACGGTATAACTGTATGCCTACTTTTAGCCCAATATGCTACCAACATGCCCAATATTGCATGTTTTTAAAAGACAGTTATCGCCCTAGTGGGTAGTGTCACTCAACTACTTGGGAAGGTCTATGGTTCGAGTTCAGCTGCAGTTGTTGCATGTCGATGTGTCCAAGACGCTTAACCTCCAGTTGCTCCCACTGCTGCATCAGTGGTGTGTAAATGGGTATGACGGGTGTAGCTGTGTGAGCTCATAATGATGGACAAATTACATAGAAACTCTGAACCATCAGTGACTGAATGTGAATGGGTGTAAATGGACAGGTGTGACTTGTGTTGTAAAAGCCCTTTGAGTCATCAGAAAGACTGGAAAAGTGCTGTACAAGCTCAAATCCATCTAACAGTGTTACCGCAGACTGAGAGCTCTGATACCATATGCATAGCTAGCAGGACGGGAATCCCTCATGATATAAACAGAGGGTATTATAAAGACTTGAACAGCTGCATACACTGTGGACTTCATATTTCAGACTTTGCTGAACACAATAAAATTTAATGCAGGAGGAATGTAAACTTTTTTTTTTCTCTGAGGGACCCCCAAACAGAGTGTATAGTCATCTCTGGTGATGCTTGTACCTTGGATTTTACAGTACATCATTAGTAAATTCAGAAAAGATGGATGCATAAATAGCAAAACTTTAATGGGGTTTTAAATTGTGGTTAGGTTTGATGAAAAAAGCAATGATGTTACAGCGAAAACTGAGATGAAAGTTTTCATAACAACGCAACATTTGGAGAGGGGTAACCAACTCCTGTCACAAAGTGGTCTGATTTATGTTTGTAGTTTCACCTTTATATGAGATTTATTTTATGTGGCACAAGGGGCTTATTGCTACTTAATATCTGAACCTCAGCAACTTTAATGTGTGACCATTTAGGGTAAGGTTTGTGAGCATTTATCCAACATATCCATGCAAGAGCAGCAAAAAATGCTCTAATAGTCGTGGTTACTTAACTTAAACTCTGGTCTCAAGACTCAAAACAAACAACAAATAAAGGTTATCAGAAGTTATATGAATATCTTGGCTGGAAGAGACATTTCTCGTTTAGGACTGGCAAAACAGCAAACCTTATAGAGTTCACACTTGGTTCCAGATTTATGCTTTACTGTTCTTAAAAGCCTTGTACCCTCAAAGTTGTGCTTGTTTGACCATTTTCTGCTACTAAATACAATAATTGCTGCCTGGATACTTTGCCTTGCAATATTTCATATGTTTAATTAAATGAATGAAGTCACAGGAAAGGGGGATGGCAAAACTTCAACATTTGGGTCCTTGGCTTTGGTAGCACTATCCAAGTGTTGACATTTGCTCTCAGATTTCTGCACAGCTTGTTAGAGACTGAACATGGGGGTCTCTATTTTAAGGGCCCTGTTGTATTCCTGGCAAAAAGCATTTAGTATTGCAGGTGCCTCTCCTATTTTCCACATGACACAGGCTATCGTTTATCATTTATTCGCACTTATCCTGATTAAAGGCAAACAATTATGTGCACTGCTTGCGCCCAGGGGTGTGTTTGTTTTAAAATAAAGTGATCAGGTTAAGGCTGGTCAATCCTATCTTGGGGAATCATAAAACCACTAATAATTTTGTTTCAAGTCTTAATAAGTCCTTTATTATTCATTGAATCAAGTCCCATTATGTATCATTAATTCAACTGAGTAGTCAGACATTATGGAGCTTTGGATCTTTGCTTTGCAACCAGACTCAGTTGACACTTCCATACTTCCATACTTTATCAAGAAAGGGAGAGTTCAGGATTTTTAAAGTGGGGCTGTACGAGATTGATTTCAACAGCAAATAAATGAGCTACAGTGAATAAAATCAGCTCAGTCTCTGGGAGAGAACCAGCATGGAAGCCGGGATGTATTGCTGCACATGAGGCCAAAAGCTCTTTATAATTTTCTGAATTTTAGGTGCACTTTATTATTATTACTATATTTATTGCAATAAATATAAAAAACTTTCTGCTTTCACATCTTTTGGTGCAATCAGATGGAGCAAAAACTGGCCATTAGCTACCAATAAATTATTTTTTTGCTAGTTACTGGTGTTAAACTTTCTTGGTTTTCTCTTTGGTTTAAATAAATCAGGTTTTCTTGCAAGTCTGGGGTTAAACAGTGAGAATGTATAGGCTAGGACATTAAAAATGAGCTCATTAGCACTCATTATTTTTTGGTAAATTATCTCAATCAATATTGTTATTGACGCCTAATACTTGGTGGTACATTTCTGATAAATTTCTACATAGGACAATGAAACCTCAGAGAAAGAAACTTTAAGTGTAAAATGCCTCAACACTCTACACAGCCTCCAAGACTTGATGACTGTACACAATGGGCAACAGATTAATTTCAACAGTTGTCCTTGAAGCTGGACTCAGACAGAAAGCATTTGCCGACTAAGACAGACAGACACAACAGAATAGAATAGAATAGAATGCCTTTTGTTGTCATTATAGAAAATGCAGAACGAGATTGGCGAGGATTACCTTTTTCAGTGCAACAGATAATTAAGTAACGAAAAAAACAAAAAAAAAAAAAGGAAAGTATAAAATAGTTATGAGAAAGAATAAGTACAAAATATATACAATCTCTATATACAAACACATGATAAGTAAGAAAGCATAAATATTAAGGATGAATATGTATATATGGGAATGTATTACACAGGATATAGAGATATAATGGACAGGATAGTTGAATATTTACTGATGGATAGACAGACTGACAGGCAGGACTATAACCTGCCTGTTTCTTCCTCACGTTACACTCCTCTGAATAAACCTATAAATTTTATTCCACATGCTTAAGTCAGCAAGATGACAGCACTCTCCGCTCAACTTTGACTGTGCTTTATAAAAAAAAACTCCTCAAGTAAAACAGTCAACCTCTGCTCACAGGCTACCAACATCTCTTTTCCTGTTAGGTATCTGGTGGGCTGTTTCACATCCTTCTGGCCCGCACAGCCCAAGTTCGACTTGGTTGAGTGCACACCATTAAGTAGCAGCAACCCTGGTGGACATGTTTGAGGATGGTGGGAGAAGTCAAAGCCCAGACTTGAACCTTGGATTCACTGACTTCAGTACAGAGGAGGCTGAGGACAGGCTTGCTTTGAGGAGTTAGATGATGCTAACAACTTATTGAACCAAATACTAAAAATGCTCAGCTTTGAATCTAAATAAAACAGTTTTTTTCTCATTATGCAACAGAGAAAATGTTGAGAATTGAACCTCTCTGGTGCATGAAAGTCATAATATTCTGATTTATGAGCCTGCAGTTGTCATTGTCTTTATGTAAGTACTAAAGGAATACTACAGGATTTTAAAAGTGGGGTTGCATAAGATTCAGTTCCACTCTTCATAAATGAGCTGCAGTGAATAGGATAAGCTCGGGCTCTGTAGAGAAGGAACAAGCACAAAAGCTTGGCTGTATTGCTGCAGATGGAGCCAAAAACTCTTTATAAACTGCTCTTTTTTGGGAACATTGGCAAATTTCTAGAAAAAATCCTAGACCCGCATCTGTAGCCTGAGCACTACTGAAATCTAATATCTCCTTTCTTGTGTCATTACCCACACTTCCTGAAAATGTTGTCAAAATCTGTCAAGAATTTTTCCAGTTATCGTCTGTACAGTCAGACAGACAAACAGCAGGTAAAACATAGCCCACTTTGGCAGAGGTAATAACAGTAGCTTGAATTCAGGATGAACCATGTTGCACTGAAAAAACTCAGATCTAAGTCCAATTTCAAGACAAAAAAAATCTCACTAGATTTATTCTAATCCACAATTTCCTTACATGTCTGAATCAAGATCTTAATTGAAAATATAAAAGCTTAAACTAAGGCCTGAGTTGGTTGTAAAAATAAGCATAATAATCTGCCTATAAGACAAGAAAAATTTGACTTGAGCAGATATTAAACCTTAATTTAAGACCCCCAGTGAGACAAACTGTCCTTGTTTCATTGGCAGATATTTTTTCTTCATTACAAGCAATTCAATCCCTTATTTTTGTCTTTCCTTCTTAAAGTAAGATATTTATCTCAACTAGTTAAGTGAATGTGGATTAGAATAAGTGTTTTGGATATTTTTAACTTGAAAATAGACAAACACACTTGACTAGATGTGAGTTTTTGCATTGTGGCCCCTCTGAGCCTCAGAAATCTTTACCGTTTATCATAACCAATACCCCTGATCCACCTCTGTTGTCACTCTGAGACTGTAGAGCTTCTTTTACCTGGAGGCCCCCTTCTCCAAGTGGGCCCTACATTAATTGATTAACAGGTCTACTCTGTGGTATTCTGTCAATTCAGCACTACTTAGAGACATTTAATCAGCAGCTCTGCACTCTGTCAACATTCTGTGATCTGCTCTAGGTTTGCCAGAAGGGCTGAACGATTTTAGGAAAAGATCTAATTGGGATTTTTCTGGCTGATATTGCAATTTCAGTTCGATTCACGATTTTCTTCAAATTAAGCTTCAGTGCATATTCACTATGTTTACAGTATAGACAACAGTAAGGAAATCAATACTAAAAAAGCACATAACACATTATTCATCATTTAATATGGATGATAAATAATCTGTTTATTATTTAAGGGATACTCCAACTGCTACTGCTAAACAGAGGCTTTGTGTTGTTGATCTGCTTACCAGCACTTTTGTGGCGAAAATGTGACGTTCATGAACGAGTTGACTCTTCTGAACAGCTTTTTTAAGTGAACCGATTTGCAGTAGTGAGTAAGCTGTTCATTTGCAAGCCATTCTTAAATGCAAATTGATTGCAAATTTGTAAAATCTTACATGTGAAATAGCTGACACAACAGATCCCGGGTCAACCAGCAGCGCTACAAGAAATTGCAGCTTTAGCGATCACATGACTGCGTTGTCTGAAATTGCGATTTCAATCTGAAAACTATACGAAAACTGCTCTACTTGCAGTCCAAACCAAGGCTTTAACTGCTGACAAAACAAGGTAGGACATCATACTAGTAGATATATTTAGGGAAGTCAGGGGACGAGCTGTTTCAGGAAGCTAGTAGTGCTGTTAATGCGGGAGAGGGGAGACAAAAGTCATGTGCACAGACTACCATGCAGGGACATGTAGAATGCACCAAAGGGCAGATAAAACTAGAAAAAAGCTTTATACGGACTCTTTAAATAACATCTCTTGTCTCAGGAACCTGAGCAGTGATATAAGAGAGTAGTTAACTGAGTGAGTGCTGTTGCATTATATTGAAAAAGTAAAACAGAAAACTGGCCAGTTAAAGTCCATGACAGGAGCAGATGTTTAACTAGAGGAGAGAAACTTGTTCAGATAGAGCAGCAGATATCTGTGTTATCCCTGAGTGTCTACATACACATCAGAGTGACACACTCTGCTCCCCCCCTGGCAGCAGATCAGCTGTACGGCACATTGTGGAGGAGCCTTTGGGCTGCAGTCCCAAAGCAGTAATCGCCGTGTTTTGTCTGCAGCAAAGATCGAGGACTGCTGAAAGTGAAGCCGAGCTCAAAGTGAAACCAAGCG
This sequence comes from Cetoscarus ocellatus, assembly GCA_037902135.1. NCBI lineage: Eukaryota > Metazoa > Chordata > Actinopteri > Labriformes > Labridae > Cetoscarus > Cetoscarus ocellatus. The sequence goes on from JBAMNC010001099.1 coordinate 12,685, forward strand.
CCGCGGATCACACACACACACACACACACACACACACACACACACACACATATGCACGTACACTCCCTTCCTCCTGCTCTCTTTCTCTCTTTATCCTGCACATGCATACACACTCTTCGATGAGGCACAACTACTTTCATGTGCTACTTCAAAGCATCAATTAAACAGGAGAAGAGCTGGATAATAACCATAAGGTTATCCTCATCCTAATGAGCCAAAGTATTGCTTGTGACACATCAAAACAGCAGCACAGCTTCCAGCCAGCTCATGGAAACACATCCCCGACACAGCGGGGTGCAGCGTGCATGCCAATAAGAAAGGAACTTTTTCAGGACACATCTTAATGTGAAATGACAAAACTGCAATTTTTCAGGACTCAGGACTTCTGCTGGATGCTGCTGGAACAGTGGTGGGTATATTTCCTTACCCTGCTTACACAAACAATAGCATCAAATTCTAGAGGCTGCATTGTCTACAGACTGTTGTTAAAATCAAATCTCTTTGACTAGAGGGTGAAAATGTTCTCTGGGCAGAAAAGACGGTCGAAGCAGGTTTGTGTATATTTAACCATACTGGCTGCAGGGAGAGTGAAGACTGTGTTTTTAAAGGATTGGTGGGTTGATTCCCAGAACAGTTTGTGAGATTCTAAAACTAAATTGTTGTAAAAACCGTTTCAAATGAGTGTTTATGTAGATATACACAAAAATAATGCAAATATGTTATCCATTCAGAAAAGCAATAATGTGCCATATAAATAACTCTGATTCCTTGACACAATAGTTTTTAAACTTTTACAAACCTTCATACTCCAGCCTATTTATAGCTATTAGCTAGAGACATCATTTTAGAATGATCTAGGCTATCATAGTATTAATGCTTTCATGATGTATAGTTAAAATGTTACAAGTACGGATGTACTAGACACACTTCACTGTACTTGCACCCTGGCTCCCTTGCCCCATCCTCGACCTCTCGCACCAGGAGGCTCATCATTTTTGACTCTATGCCAGACTTCTAACCTCTTATTTACATAAACTCTATGTATAAAAATGGACAATCAGCTTTCACAAAAGGCTGGGAGCCATTTTTTCCCTTTTTTATATTTATTACCTCCATCAAAGAGGTTATATTTTTGCTGTTTTTTATTTGATAGCAGGATTATGCAAAAACTACTGGACGAATTTTGCTGAAATTTTCACAAGATGTTGGTAATGGCCCAACTTAGAAATGATTATTAACTGTCTAACTAATAATGATATCAACTTGGTTAAAATACATGCCTAGCCTTCTACCTCTACCTGTCTCATCTGTGCATATATATTTCATTTTATTACTCCTCTTGCTGTGATTATGCCCATTTTTCCCTTTTCTTGACAACAGAATGCACTCAATGTATGAGGCATTAATGTTCACTTACTGGCATTATGAAAACTCCTGTATGCATTCTATGTAACTGCTCTGGTCTCCAAAAATAAAGAATTATAAAAAAAAAACATGCAGGTCTAATAATAAGGATATGTTTTTCACAACAGAAATGTAATAAAATAAAACACTTAATCAAGGATTCATATTCATCACTTAAACCTTACTTAAAAGTTTACATGCTCTCCTGCAGTTTAAAGGTGGCAGTTTTGGCTGAGAGAGAAAAATATCCAACATTTCTTGCAGACTCTAAGCTTGACTGTGGATCAACAGGAAGTCAAAGGCAGAAAGCCTCTTAATACCCAAAACAGCCTTTGATGTGAACAGTACTCTGAGCTGGAGAAAGCTGTATCATCAGTTATGTGCATGCAAAATGTGAAGAGAGCAGCATTAAAACAAAGTCACCCACTCATTCCAGCCACGTCTTAATGCTAATCACAGGACTGGAAAGAGAGGAAAGAACATCTACAGACAATTAACATCTACATCATAAATAAAGCTCTTTAGATTTCTCTTGGTTTGACTTGCACAAATCTTCATTGTTTTGTCAGCAATAATGTTTTTGAGTGGTATTGCATATAAACTGTTCAACCCATTATTTTAATGTGGGTGTTCACACTTTGTTACAAACTCCAATTCCAATGAAGTTGGGATATTCTGTAAGATGTAAATAAAAACAGAATACATGCTAAGAATATATCAGTTTGAACATTAAATATCTTACCTTTGTTGTGTATTCGATTGCATTTTAGTCAAAAAGGATTTGCAAATCATTGTATTAAATTTTTATTTACCCTTTACACAATGGGGAATTGTGGCCCAGTGGCACAGCATGTAGTGCATGTGCTATTTAGTCTGGCTTTTATGTACTGTCTCACTATTATAAATCTATGGTTCATATTTATTTTTTAATCTTTATTTACTCTGAGTTTTTATAAATATATTTTGTTGATTTAGCCTAAATTTCATTTTGTCATTTTTTATTATTTCTTTTTGTCACCATTGTTTTGAGTTTTTAAATTTCATTCCTTAACTTGCATTATTTTATTTACTTATATTTTATGGCTATGTGTGCAATAGTTACCAAGTACATTTTTACTTCATTTCCTATGTTTTAATTTTTGTTCATTAACAAGGTAGAAGGAAGACGGTTTTCCAAGACAATTCAAGCTTTTCCAGGACATTTTACTTTTTTCCTCATTCCCCATATGTTTTCCATGACTGGAAAATTGGTCAATCATTTTCCAGGTTTTTTAAGACTGTATCATGCCCTAAGGCCTGCACATCGTGCCCCCACCCCATCATAAGCCAGCAAAAATCTCACTCTGATCTGACTGTACATTTCCTTTTGTAACATGTTAAGAAAAAAGACATTTCAAAAACACCACTTGTAGCACTTGTAATATGCCACAGAAGTCACAAGCACAGGCTGAATCACAGAGCCAAACCAGACACTTAGAAAGTGTATGATGAAACACCACTCCTGCCCAAACTTCAGAGTAAAAGGCGACACTCACAACAGCTCACAGCATGTCAATTCCACATCATTAGAGGCAGTGTTCACAGAGCTGGAAAAAAGGGAATATCTAGGGGGTTGTAGGAGAACAAAAGAAAGGGCTCCTGTGTGCATCTCACTTTAATGGACCACTCCTCACAGATCAAAACATAAAAAAAAATCTCTCTTATTCTCTCTGGCTCCAAACTTCACATGGCAAAAGAAAACAGCTGACTCATGCACTTTGATAGCAGCGTGTAACAACTTCTCTCAGGGAAGAAAGGGATCTTTAATTGGACGGTTCAGTCGCCGTAGAGTATCTGGTCCTGCTTACTCGAGCCTTTTCATGTGCCTCTTAGCCTGATAAAACTCCAGTTAAAGTTCCTGTAGTCAAATGAGGCAGATAAGATAATGTCTTGATATCAAAATGCAAATCCGGAAGGAGATAACTTCAGTCAAGGCAGCAGACGTGTTGCCCTTAACGTCCCTGTAGCTAAACACAGTGAGAATGTTGTTGCTGAAAATGTGAAAAGACCAAGAACTTTGTCCAACTGCAGTATGAATTAATACTAGACCTAGAGTTTTTGTTTGAGGGCAAAATGACTCTCTCAGGGTCTACATACTTCATCCCAGGGCCCAATGCCACACTGATTAAAGAAGCACTGTGAGCTCGAGCTTTGCTTTTGCTTGCTAACCATGTCCCCATCCCAGGGCTAGAAATTAGCCACCAGCCACAAGTCTGTGTTTTTGTACAATGTTGGGTGAGTTTGATGGATCAACCAGCCATAGTTTCAGGCAGGATATGAAAGTTAGGTTTAAAAAAAGTTACTCATGAGAGAAAACAACTTTAAATCCATGATTTCTGCCTCTGTCTCTCTCTAACACTAAGCTAGCCTGCATCTGTCATGCTAGGATACAGGCTATGTGCTGGAGCAGTTTGTCTTGTGTCAAGCAGCAGAAACTTTTATCTCTACTCGCAGATTTTTAGGTTTTATTTGGCCATTTTGTCTTTATTTGATGGAGGAGATAGCAGATAGAGTTGAAATGTATGTGTATTCTTTAGGTATGGCTAGTGGATAATGAGACTGCACAGTTCACATTCACACTGGGTGTTATAGAGTTTATTAAAGGTTGGATGTTCACACACAACTGCTGTAAGTTTACAATAAGCATTGTCTTTAGTTTACTGCTACACTGGAATATTAAAAACTTAAAATTGCTGGCATTAGACACATTTTTCAGCATTTTTGTTGTGTTATAAACTTCATCCAACTGTAAATATTTCAAAAGCTAAGGTTAATACATCTGCATGAAGGCAGGGTCGTGTGTGTGTGAGTGTGTGTGTGTGTGTGTGTGTGTGTGTGTGTGTGTGTGTGTTACCAGAGGATTCGAGGGAGTCAGGATGGTCCTGGGGTGAGGCACACACACACATGCTCTGGTGAATTAAAACAAGCTTACATTCACAAGTGACAGAATAATACATCCCCATATTTAGAGATCCGTTTTGCTACCTGTTGCTTCTCACAAGGCTGAGTAACTTTACTTGTGATCTGATTTAGTCATTAAATGGACTGATTTATGCCTATGTCCAAACTTCTCTAACTTGTCATTGTCCTTCCTGTTCAAGAATATTTTGAGCATAATATTGTGAGCACAGCTTGCCTTCTAACACGAGTATTTATCTTAACTCATTTTGTTTTTTTAATTTTATGCAAAGTTGGTTTAATTTCTTAACTCAAGTTGGCAAAAAGAAAAAAAAAAGTATGTTTGAGCCAGAGTTTGGATCCTGCCTGTGACTGTCTTTATTTTAAGTTCTTTTATTTTAAAGGATAAGTTCAGTTTCTACAGCTTTCACATAGTTTATAGAATGAAGTAGAACAATATACTCACCCAGAAGGCTTTCCTGATCCAAACAGTGCTTCGGGAGATATTTAGATCCAAAATCGAGCGGCGGACATCTGTATAAATGGTAGCAGACGGGGCATCTGTAGCGTCGCTCCTAAAACTGCATTAATTGTCCAAAAACTCATTAGTTTCACCAACATTTCATCATGGTCCGCTCGCGCTACCCCTCCACGACAGTCCGGTGTCACTCCATCCATGTTTTTGTGGCTGTGCTGACCTCTGAACTGAAAAGTTTCTTGCCTCCGCGTCCTCCTTTCGATGAGCTCCTCATCTGTATACTCTGGCTCGAAACTGTAAGGACACCCATCATATTCAAAGTTCTCATCCACAACATCTTCATCCGATAGATATTCGTCCATTTTGCACAAAACTGGAAGAAGAAAGTTATTGTGTAGCCACCGCTCGCCGATGAAACAATGAGCCGTACTGCGCATGCGCGGAAAAAAACTTTTCAGTTCAGAGGTCAGCACAGTCACAAAAACATGGATGGAGTGACACCGGACTGTCGTGGAGGAGTAGCGCGAGCGGACCATGATGAAATGTTGGTGAAACTAATAAGTTTTTGGACGATTAATGCAGTTTTAGGAACGGCTATACATGCCCTGTCTGCTACCATTTATACGGATGTCCGCCGCTCGATTTTGGATCTAAATATCTCCCGAAGTACTGTTTGGATCAGGAAAGCCTTCTGGGTGAGTATACTGTTCTACTTCATTCTATAAACTATGTAAAAGCTGTAGAAACCGAACTTATCCTTTAAGTTACTTAGAATTAAGAGTTGAATCCAAAACTCAAAAATCAAGTGCAGACAGTTACCCTGAAATTTTGAGTTTTCGTGGCTTTTTTATTTTTACAGTGTAGCTGCGGATTAAAGTGCACATGCTTTTCGAAGTCATGAGAAAATTTGGGGAGACATTACAAGATGAGATGAGGCATTTTGGAAGAAACTGTAGGAAGACAAAGTGGGTTTCCTTCAGTGTTTTCCAAAATGTCTCCAATCATTTACTTGAAATTTCCCTTTTGATCTGGAGTCGGATTACTGGGACACATTTTTGTCTTGTTGAGTTTTTTTTTGCAAAATTGGCTGAAATGTCTCTTTATCAGCAGAAACATTTTCTGCAATTATTCTTAAACTGATTTACTGATCATTTCAAACATTTCGTTCATTTTCTTTAAAGTTTTAAAGATTTTGACGTCCATGGGCAGCCAGGGCTCTCATGGCCTTGGACATCCTCTCTGCCTTCACAAAATATTTTGTGCCATGAAAATATAAATATATATACATATATCATAGAGTGTAAGTATACACCCATATATTGCAATCTGCAAATATTGTGGCACAATACTGTATCAATGTTTCAGTACAACCTTATGATATTTTAAAATTCAATGATTCATAGAATCTGTGACAGCTGTTTTGTATTTTAGTGCCGCCTCCAGCAGTTAGTTGGCAGCAGACATTCAGCAGTGTTCCTCTCCCTTTCTCTGTCACATTTACTGCTCTTATATCTGTCACTGTGACAAACAGTAAAGGTCAAAATGTTACAGGCATCATGTATATAAAAAATGCTGAAAAGAAACTATTTATTATCCTACTGTTGCCAGTGTATCATGATATATATTGTATCACCAGATACTTGCCAATACACACTCCTATTATATCTGAATTTAGTGTGTTCATTGAAAGACAAATGCTACTTTCAACAAAGCTGTCGCTGTTAAAGTCCCCACTAATTGTGTTCATAGAGGATCTTTATTATGAATGAGCTATACCAGGAAAGTGTACCGAGACATCTAGGATTTTAATATACTAGAGAAACAAAACCCAAAGTCCATCAGAGAAACTACATCATTATGAGGCTTTTGGATGCAAAAACAAATCTCTCTTTTCTGCCCTAAACTATCAGCCCATCACGGCTTGGATCTGACTTTCTGTCTCGCAGCTCAAACAGGTAGAGGGGTAGGAAGGTGAGCTCCTAGTTGTAAGGTTGAAGAGGACCATCTTCCCTGTGAGTGTGCTTGGTTTCAGTCCATTTAAATGACATGACCACACCATACTAGAGAAGAGATTGATGCTTCCTTTTTCATGATTTCATTTATTTATATACAGAGGGATTTTTTTTTTATTTCTGAAATTTAGCCTGGTGCTTCATTACACAATCCTCTGTTATATAACAGAATTACACTAGAAGATGAAGCATCGTTAGCCTTTTTGATAGCCCTCTGTTTTCTCTCAGATGTCGGCTCTCTGTTTTTCAATTTTTTTGGCAGAACTCCCCCCCTGGCATTGACTTGAAATATCTGGTTATCAAAAAGCCACCCTATCTGCCTAAGACATAGAATCTTGCCAAATGTGAAAAAGGTAGCTGACATCTGGGAAGGAGTCAGGATGCAAAATAGGATTGCAGGGCAGGCAGAATTCCAACCTCTTAATTATTACTTGAAGTTGCATAATCCCTTATCCGATAAATTATTCATGTTGATAGCAATTTTACACCTGGCCGACTTCCTGATCGTGCTTTGTGAAATATCCTCCAAATAAGGTTCTAAGAGAGGCTGCCAAGACAGGAAAATTGGAAAGCTGAAGCAGTGACTCTGTGATATATGTGCATGAGCCAACATTTACTAAGAGTCCAGGTGTTGGATGGTTCCTACAAGAAAGTAGGGCAATGCGAGGAGAGGGGAATGTTGCTACAAAAGCAAAAAATATTAAATATGCAGGTCTGTGGACAGCTGCGGGGTTTAGCTGAGCAGACATAACTGCTACTGTAGTTTTCCAGCAGAGTGGAGATGTGTTTCCACTTTAATGTCTATCAGAATCAAGAAAAAGTAGTTTGGTTTTTAAACTATTGTCTGTTTTATTGCCAGGCTAACAGGCACAGAGATATATCATTCTTTACTGCTCTTGTTCCTTCTCTAGCACAGATTTGTGGAAAATCTCCAACACAGACAGCCCTCAGGCTCACTAATTCGCTATCAGTGGCATGATGTCCCCATCTCTAAAAGCTTTATAGGGAATAAAGCTGCAGTATTTTATCCCAAAATGACTGTGTGCTGCTTGATGTAGATTTCCTTTCATGTATACTGTCCCTTTGGTATACATAGACTAAAACTCCCTAACTAAAAACAGTTATCCTTCTATCTGTACTAACTCGCCAGCAACATGGTGAGACAAAAAGGAAATTACATGGAAGCTTTGTCCAAAGGCCTCCATCCCAAACACCCTCAGAACTCCCCAGTTAGCTGCATATAGCACTATGTAAGTTTGGTTGTGCAATACAGTTATCTCACAATAGCCTAGGCTAAGGGTTGAAAGAGGATGTTGATGGATGACGTAAGAAAGCAAAAAAGAGAGAGGGACCGAGCTACAGGCCAAACTAGAGTTAATACTGGGTAGGCTTATAAACGGTGGAAAGAGTTTCAAGATGCAACAGGTGTAAGTCAGGCACTGAGCTTGCTATGTTGCATCTGGACATGTGAGTTAAGTTTTTGTTTTAAGGTTTTTGATTGGTGGATCCGCTATCATGGAATTAAATCATTAACATTTTATCCTAAACGCATTCGTTCTTTCTCAACTATCACATGCTAAGCTTCTTGAAACTCTCCCCAACATGCAACATGCTAGTTTTTGCTCGGTCACCGTCTCTCTGTTATGGTTGAATACAGAATGAAGATGACTTCCTGTAGCTTGTACTGTGAAGCAGTACACACTTCTCACAAGACGACTGAAGTTCACTGCCGAACTTACATAGTGTTATGTGCTGACAACCAGCTCTGAGGGTGCAGGATTGATGCAGCTTCTCTTTTTAAAGTACTCCTCCTAACAGAGTGTCTTTGTGACTTACAGCATATTTTAGGTTTAGTTCCCACAAAAGTCCTTGGTGTTGAAAATGAGCAATCACTACAAACACTATGTTACTTTAATGGGATGACTAGTTTCAGTTTGTCTTTATGTATTTCCCAACAAACTCTACACAGTCCAGTTGCCTTGCTTTTGAATCTTCAGAATGACCATGACCTGGATGAATGAGAATCTACACAGACGTCTTTATGTACTGTATCTATCCCAACATCTTCCAACTGAAACAGGCCAATGCTCCATTATTGTGGCTAGCATCTCTCTCATCATGTTGACAGTGGGGCAAGCTGGTCAATGCTGTTGGGTGTTTTTTTTCCAGTGTGTTGTATCTGCTATCATGTTAAATCATTACCTTGCAATAATAAACCTATGTCTAGACATGTTTCTTTAGCAACAGTAAACACTAGAGCATAGCCTAGAAAGCTGAAGCCACATTTTTAAGATGGTGTGGTTGGACACAGTGAATTGGGTTTGAAGCAGACTGTTGTGAACAGGGCTGAAACAGTGGGTTTTTTAGACATGACAAAATCTAGTTTTTGTATTTAAAAAAAAAAAAAGGTGGACATCTGGGCTCAATGATAACTTGTCGAACAAAAGACAAATAAGACTTTCAATTAACACTCAAACTGTGTCCATGTTGAAGTACTTTCCTCATTAAATTTTTGTGCTTGCTGCAGTTTTGCATTGAGGACCCATGTTCGCTCTTTATTTGAGAAAAAACATTTTACTACTGACCTCAAAGAGAGTGGTTCACTGCCTTCAGGTAAGTTTTGCCTCCACTGTTTTAAATGTTAAGTCCTTGACTTCAAAATAGACAAGCACAAGTCAGTTTTAAGTGTTTGTTCAACAAAGAACAAAATCTCTGCAGGCTTTGTGACGAGTAAGACAGTATGCTCAATATAAAACATACACTGTTAAAGTTTACAAAGGTAACAGTGAAAAACCCTTTGCTCAACAATCTATAATACTCAGGAACACTTTAAAGGGTTTTTTTTCAAAATCCGCCATATGTCAACTCTAAACCAAGAATGAACTAATACGATTTTGGAGGTCATGGGTCAAAGGTCTTCATCATGGTGTGAAAGGGTCCACTCTGATTTAAAGATTCCCTAAAGAATTTGTCAAAAGCCATAGGTCATAGGTCAAGGCCACTGTGCCACATGATTTCATTGGACATCTATCAAGGATTTTCATCAAATTTTATGCAAATGTTCACTAAAATTCTTACTTTGCTTGCTTTATGTCAAAGGTCAAGGTCACTGAGTTCTCTGTTCATCCAGAAATGTAAAACATATTGTCTAAAATATTCTTATAAGGACTGTCCTAAAAATGGGAATAAATGTTTCTAATTCAAGGAAGAAATGATCGAGTTTTGAGGGTCATGGGTCAAAAGTAAAGCTCATTGTACCTCATGTTCACCTTTGATTGTGGATACTATTCCTCAAAACACCTTAAAAGATTTACTTCCAACTTTGAACAAAAGTCTGTTCCGACTTAACCAAAAGTCGTGACAATTTTGAAGTTAAAGGTCAAGTGTAAAGGTCATGGCACCCTGTGATCATCCCTTGTTTGTAATGCTATGTACAATCTGAAGGATTTTCTTCAAACAAATATCCACTCTAACTCAAAAAACTTATTGAAGTTGATAGATCACAGGCCATGGATTTACAAATCAGATTTTGAAAGCCATAGATCAGAGGTAAAGGCTGTATCTTATGATCATACCTTGCTCGAAAATACCAAATCCAAATTCTGGGGGGTTTTATTGAAATTTACAAAAATGTCGGATGTGACCCAAGGATTAACTGATTAGACTTGGAAAGTTATACATCAAAGTCCAAGGTCATAGAGTCTGATGTTTATCCCTTGCTTATGAATGTCATACCTCAACAACAGTTTTTAAGGATGTTTTTTAAAGTTGGCAAAATGTCCACTCTAACTGAAGGACAAAGTGTTTAGATTTTTGAGGTCATAGATGAAGGTAACTGGCCGATATGGTTACAGATTTCCTTTAACATTTAGTGACCTCTCTGACTCTAACATGAGCCTGATTCATTTTGACAGTACAAGGACAACATCAGTGTGATCACAGGTCATGAGTTGACACTATTTCTACCATCACACTACTGCAACAATCACCACAGTACTTTTCCTCACCCTACATGTCAGGGGATTGTATACCTTGTAGATTACTATGACTTCCTAGCATTATTTCTGTAGTAATCTAAAGGATAGTTAATTAACTCCCTCTGCCAAAGGTTAGGAGAAACCATCAAGTCTCCTGCCTCATTATCAGTTTTAATGTCCTCACGGTCATGACAGTACAACCACTGCCACAGACACCATACTTAACAACATGCCTGATTTAAAAGACTGCTAATGTGTCTCCTGATGAGCTGAATTTATCACCATGGCAGAGGCTTGTGTCATATCAGCACACATCTCTTGACTGCAGAAAGCAAATGTTTTAACAAGCGTGAAACTGTGCTTCAACTTGATCCTTAATGGAAGTGAAAGGCGGTGGAATAATCTGACAGCAGCTATTACAAAACATGTAAACACACTTGATTGCAAAGGTTGGAGCAGAACAGCAGGGCCAATTTTTGATTGTGTTGTAGAGGAAAGTAATCTTAGTGTTTTGAGTAAATTGAAATCTCATTCACTTGAAGATGTTTGGACTTTAAGTGATGCTTGAATCATTTTATGCACTCCCTACAAGGAGATGAATGCATGCTTTAAAAGTAGTTTATGTGGAATCCATGCTTAATACAAACCAGCATGTTTTGAAAAATGTGAATGGTTGAATATGTAAAAGATGGTAAATATGAGAGAACCTAAATATGACAACAAAATTATATTTGTGTGTGAAATGCACCAACAGATTTCTTTACAAACAACCACAGAATTGATTCTCAACTTGACAAAATTTCAGTGAACTTTATGGTCAACTTAAATGTTGAAGTAAACAGGCATGGCTGAAACAATTGGACATTTGACATGTGCCATAAAAAGGACTGGGGTGCGACTTGTTCCCAAAAAGGCTACACCAGAAGAAAAGGTTGGCAATATTTTGCTTCTCTTCAGGAATCTTTGGGTTGTCCGAGTGGCTCCTTGGTATTTAAGTATGCACAGTGCTTAATTTTCCAATCAAAGGAACAAAAACTGGTAATTAGCTAAATTAATGTAACACAATGTATTAAGTGATAACCATGCAATTGCTTTTATTTATCAAAAAAAAACTTTGCGATGTTATCCTCTTTAAAAAGAGAGTCTGGGTTAAATTTGGAAGAAGCCTCTCAGTACAATAAAATATAAAAGCTCCGTCTCAAGGCTGTTTTTTTCTACATTAATTTTTGACTTGTGACGTCTTCTTAATTGCTTTGGTCACAAACACACCAATACAAAGCTGGTTTTCTTATATAATCAAGCTGTCGTGTTAAAAAAGAAAATAAATGAAGGCTAATTCACACATCAACATGTAGTAGCTGACATTGACCAGTGTTGAGAAATCCCCAGCATTTTGGTGAATGTATGTTTGCGGGGTCAATGTTGCTGTGTTCAACATAGGTCGATATATCTAAGGTGGAGAGAAATGTTGTACTGGTTGAGTATGACATTTCCAAACAACCCCTGACTAAATGTAAATTGATTTTAAACAATCGCTAACATGAGTAGAGCACCCAGCTTGGGGAACGTTGGCCCAACAGAACTTGGTTCTGCTGAATGTTGTACAAACCTATTGCTATGTCACTCAACTAATGCCATATAAAGCAGACGTATATGCCATTTTATCTCATGCCGCTGCAGTTGGTCTCAGTATTTCAACAACATGCTGAAAAATGAGAGACAGCTGCCCCCAATAGGATGCCTCAAGTCCAGTCCTGAGAGAGAAGCAGCTGGAGCCAACAGAGATGAACGCAGCAGTAACTAAGGGCAGCAAAAGAAAGGGGAGTTCAACTCTTGCTTCCATATCCAAGCCTGTTGGGTCAAACGCTGGGAATTTCTAAGCATGCACAATAGTTTTCGACGTCCCCAAAAACATCAGTGATGTACTTGACTTCGTGCTGCATGGTCTGACTCCATGTCCTGTCATGGGTATTTTTCTGTTGAAGGCCAAACTATTACAATTTCCATCAAACAACTTTGACTGGTCGCAGTTTACCACGCAGGAAGTGGTGGTTGTGTTCCATAGCTCAATTTTAACACGAATACACGATACAGGCTTGATCTTTCATTGTATATCCATTTTGATCGTATTCTGGCAATATAGGTCACATGAGTCATGCTATATGAGTCAAGCTTAACTCTACATGAATGAGGACATGGGTGATTTGACAGCCAACCCTGACTAAACTCTTTTCCTGCTACAAAACAAAAAAAAAAGCTCAATGGAGATGACTTGTAAGTATGCCAAGAGCTACCATTAACATTCAAAAACCCTCTTATAAAGCAAACACGATGGGTCATGAAGAAAACAGGGACTTTTGGTTATGCAATCCTTTTTGCATCAAATGGAATGACGATCAGCCTGTTTAGGCGTTTGGGGGATTGATGGAAAGACAATTATCCATCTAAATTGTGTACATCTTAGATTCAAACTGGGTTTATATCGTGTACCCCCAAATGGAAACCTGGATGGATCCAAACAGGAGCATCTTGCGGCCATAATTCGTCCCCAAACTCCAAATTTCCACAACAGAAGAGCAAAAAATCTTCCAACATGAACCAGAATGAATTCATGAATTTTAAAGCAAAAGAAAATATTGAAATAAAAATGCCCACTAGGCCTGGAACATCCTGCCAACAAAACTGTTAACTTTCCAATTGACTTCTCATCCTACCTCTGGAGTGGCTGGGGACCCTTCGGCGGCCTGTGGATGAGCTGTGCATGACATGCTGGTAGTGAGACATGTCCGTCGGCGTGTTTGGGACACGGAAACTGTCCTGGAACCTTTGCATCAAATCCTCCACCGACTCCGTGTTTGGGTCAATAGCTGTAAAACACAGAGATCCAAAGTGAGAATGGCAGCCGTGTCACAAGGCTTTAGAGCTGAAATCACTTAGCGGGTGACGACAAACACACAGGATCAGGTGTAAAGTACACACAGATACATAGATGTACACGGAAAATGGCTTCTTCTTTTTCTGGAAAGATAAGAATTTAGAGTATATGCATCACGAGCCACCATGTCGCCCCATTTAAACGCACCATAAAGAAGCAGCACAGTATTATTTCTTCTCCTCCATTTTTTCCTACTTTTAAATGATTCCATCAATTCAATATTGCCTCATCTCTACAGGGATCCTGCCAACGCTTCTTCTGATGGCTCAGCCTCACTCTTCCTGATGAATGGCTCCAAAACAACTGACTGTAGGGAAAGAGGGGGCAGTGGAGTGAGGAGCTGGCTGCTTTTTTTAATACAAAAGAATATTGAAAAAAGGAAAAGCGGAAAGGATAGGAAATTCCAGGGACTCATTGAGATATGTACTGGCTCAATTATGCAAACAAAGGGACCAATTATGTCTTCAGACATATCTCTTCTTGTGTTGCAGATAACAATGTGCATTTCTTGGAGATAGAAAAAAGGTCATATAAATCTATAGCCTCCGGTGAGAGATAATTCAGACCGGAGTCCATCCTACCATCTTACAAACACAATTGTGTCTAAATTTGCAGCTAATTAACAAGGGAGCAAGTTCAAGACCTATATAATGGATGAAAAACTCCAGTGTCCAGTATTTCACTATGAATTTTTTCAACAATTTAAAGCTCATGTAAAAAATAACAGTAGGATGTCATGGTTTTCCACACAGCTCTTACAAGTTCCAACTGTGCTAGGGACAAATCAGTTCAAGTTTATAACAGTTAAGCCCACATTGACTGCATAACTATTAAAGATGCTTGTCAGAAGATGTAGAATGACGTATTTTCTTGCAACAAGATGGATAAATAAACAAATGCAAGTTTCAAAGATTTAAAAAATCTGCAAGAAGTAATACACCCTTGGAATACTTTAAAGTAAGGGGGTCCTGCCAGAAACTACTGGTTTTGCAGCCACTTCTAAATGATTTGATTCCCACTAGTTACTTTTTACAACAAAAAAAAAAATATGTTGGTCAATAATTTCTCCCCGTTGTATTTTTTAATATTATTTTTTGGGCGTTTTTGTACCTTTATTGAGTGTGTGTATGGGTCGTGCCTGGTTGCCTATGACTCCACCAAACCAGCACCCCTGGCATTGTATTTTATATTGTTGAAGACCTGATTAGTCACCTTTACAACAAGGTACAACTTGTACAGATTGTTCATTCATGGAGTGAGCAGCTTAGTTAAACACATGGGTAGTGTCCTCCCTAAAATGTGCCAAAATCCCCTCTTCCCTTGGAAGAAATCCTTCAGTTCCTCAGTGAAGCAAAGGTGAGGAACCAGTCCTCCTGGGGTCTTGTCTGCCTGGGATGCCCACTTTGCGGTCTGTCTTTGACTTCACCAGTCTCACAGAACTTGGTGCTAAGTTTGGAAATGGTAGCAGAGCTGACAGTACATAATTCTGCCACACTGCATAGCCTAAATGTTTGGGTTAATCTTTAATCACATATCTATTTGATAAGAAGTTCATTTAGATGTTTGAATTTAATCATCAGGCACACATTTAAGGTGAAAAACTACACGAAGAGTTAATCACTTTAAACACCCACTGTGATTACTGGGCCAGTTGGGTTGGCCCATCATGTGATTTTATATTTTTCATGAAATGATTTGAAGGCACCTGGCAAAAGATCCATAATCAAGCCTCCTGTTGGGGGGTCTCTTGCATTTTTAGGTCATATAGGAGCATCTGTATTACTACTGCCCCTATACCATGTTAAAAGCTTCAACTAAGGAGAAGCTCAAACTACATGGTGTCATTCTTGAATCTGCTTGAAAAACTACAAGCAGCTCGGTCCCCAAACTTACAGCAGCAAAGCCATCTCCAAAAAAATGAGGGCCATTTATCACCCTAACCTCCCCCGCCCCCACCTATCTCCACCATCTTTTGATCTGTCATTCTGGCTCTGAGGTGTAGTCTTTCCATGAATAATGGTGATGTGTGGCTCCCGGCGGAGGCCTCATCATGCATCCCGATGAGCGCAAGAGAGCCGAGAAGGAGGGCGATGAAGAGGAAGAGGGTGAGAGTGAAGAGGCAGAAGCATGGGTTTTGTTTTTGGAGATTAAAAATGGAAAGCTAACAATAACAGAGGCCCTGCATCTGTGTGTTGTGCGAGCAAATATTACCCTTGCAATAACACATATTTGTTTGGATTAATTCTTGGTCACACTTGGCTCGCCCCTCCTCGGGTAATGTTCTCTCAAGCAGGGAATTGCTGCTGGAACGCGGATGGTAATGGGCCGCCGAAGCCAGATGTAAGTGATGATGCAAAGTGGTCGTGACCTCATTGCAGGGACAGCTGTTGGCAATCCAGAGTTGTATAAGGACAATGAGAAAACCTTGAACCCTGGAGGGAAAGAAACTTCATGCCCTCAGAAGTTTACAAAGTTTTTGTCTCACTTAACCACATGAACAAAAGACCGTGGTCCTTGAATAAACCTTCAATAAAAGAACAGATACAAACTCTTTTTCTTTGAAAAACATTCCTCTCTCTTTACACGCTCACAAAACTGTGTGATAACTTCAAATTGCTTTAGCAGCGGTACATTTGAGCTTTTCTTTTATGGGTTTTGGTTCAGTATGTCTTCAATTTACCCTTGAAACTATTGCAAACTTTCATGCCACTTTAAAACACTCATTTGGAGCCTTTATTCAAATCAACTCACTTAAGTTTTAGATATAGAATTTTTTTATTGGGGTTTGAGTGGAACTCCATCAGTTGTTCAGATTTTAAATATCAAAACACTTCTTCAGCCAAAAGTTTGACATTGATTTATATTTCAAGCACATGTGATATTCTCCACAGCCAGAGAGCTGGATGTGTATTTTCTGGAGAAACTTGTAACATATAAGTGCATGAAAATTGGACATTTTTCTGTTAAAACCAAACAAACTGGTCGAGTGTTTGAACACATGATTTAGTGGGCAACTTAGCATGGCCTCTATGTAGAGTACTGTAGTAAAATGTTTTATACGCACTGGTTAGTATGCACTTCTCCTGCAAGAGTGAGTAAGTGCTGGTTGCATGGCAGAGCCAGTGTATGTAATGTATGGAAATATGCAAGTATCAGTCTTAAAAGGTTATACACATTAAACAGGAGCAGGGCCAGTAGAAAGATTAGAGATTATTTTCTGTTTTGTTTTTTAATTACATAAAAAAGGCTTTAAATCTGAAATTAAAGTTAATAAAAAGGCAAAGTTGTGTGTTCGACCTCAGAATTTTGAGAATACAGCCACTCTTCTGACTGCAATTTCAGAATTCTGAGGAAAAAGTCAGAATCCTGAAGAAAATGTCAGAATTCTGTCTAATAGCAGAATTTTAAAAGAAAGTCAAACGACAGAGATTAAAGTCAGAATTCTGATTTAAATGTCAGGATTCTAAGGAAAAAAGACAAACTTCTGTATTTACAGTAGAATTTTAAGACAAAATTCCGACCACAGAGATTAAAGTAAGAATTCTGTCCTTAATCTTGGAATCTTCAGAATTATATAATTCTGACATCTATTCAAATTTCTAAGGAAAAAGTCAGAGTTTTGCCCATAATCCCATAATTTGAAAAAGGCAGAAATTCTGACCTTGAATTCATAATTCTGAAAAATCAGAAGGTCATAATTACGAGACACAAGTCAGAAACCCGGGAAAAGCCCTCACAGAATTTTCATCTTTTTCCCAAAATTCTGACTTTTTCTCATAAGTCTGACTCTCTCCACAAACTTAAAAAATTATATCTATTATTTTTATTTTTTTCAGTGGCCCTGGCCCTCTAGTAAAGATGGAGCCTCCAAACAGTTGATTTTTTTTTAAAATGAAAATGATTCAGTTAAATTCTTTATTTTTGTAAACGACCTAATACGTGAAATGTAATACTGGCTCAGGCTGGGGTTGCTCATGGTGCAACACAATATGCGATACGTTGTTCTAGACATTGATCGTGTCACAATACTATCAATATAAAGCAAGAAAATGATACAACTTCTCACTCACCAGCCACTTTATTAGGTATACTTTGCTAATTGGACCTCCCTTTTCCTACAGAAATGCCTTGATCCCTTGAGGAAATTGATTCAACAACGTGCTGGATACATTCCT
This sequence comes from Cetoscarus ocellatus, assembly GCA_037902135.1. Taxonomy (NCBI): domain Eukaryota; kingdom Metazoa; phylum Chordata; class Actinopteri; order Labriformes; family Labridae; genus Cetoscarus; species Cetoscarus ocellatus. The sequence continues at coordinate 30,603 of JBAMNC010001099.1, forward strand.
CAGAGATTTTTCACTGTGTTGACATGACGGCATTGTACAATTTCTGCAGATTTTAAATGTTTTTTTTTTTACAATAGTAGCCTTTTAGGATGAGGTGGGAGAGTAATTTGCATCATAGATGTGCAGTAGATGAATCTGCTGCCACTGCGTGATGCAATTATGTTGATCCAGACAAAAACCTCGAGGAATGTTTCCAGCACCTTGTTGAATCTATACCACAAAAAAGGCAGGTCTGAAGGCAAAGGGGGTTCAGCACATACTTGCAAGGTGTACCTAAAGAGTGTCTTGCATGTATATTTCAGTGAAAATTGGCATCAAGAGAGACATCTGCACCTTAGCTACTTTGGTACGGTAGAAAGGAATGTGATTTCTGCCTTTGAATTCCCCCTCCCAAAGATCTTTGGACAGCAAGAAACAGAAATCAAATCATAAAACATTTTTTTCTAGGTACTAAACTGGCTCTGATGCTGAAGCGATGTTGCTCCAGGCAGTGATGTTGTAAACCGAAAAACAAGCGTACACCAACCTGTCTGTGAGTGGGAAGGATTTGAACACGGCACAACAACCAAAACAGAGTTCCCAACTTCTTTTTTTCTCTGCATCTCTCTGGCAGAAACTTACAAAACATTTTAAATTCTGGATGTTCTTTTCAAACCATCCAAGGCACATTTTCTGGGTGCTGAAAATAGTGATGCAAAACAGGTGGCATCTTTACTTGGTTACATGAGTGTGTCTTTGGATTTTGGGTATAACTGGTAAAATAAATGTAGTCCCCAGCTGCATGGATTAACAGCTACGCCAGTTATGATATATCCGACTGTTTAGAGAAGGAGTGGGCAACTTTGATTACAAAGAGAGCCACATTAATTTTTTTTTTGCAGTGCCTGAGGGCATTGTTACACATTGTTGGGCACTGTCAATGAGGAAAAGAATATATAAATAAACAGAAAATAGCTAATATAAAGCTTCAAATAAGTATTATATCAACATTCATGTATTTTAACTCAAACACAATTAAAAATTCAAGATTTAATGGGCATGACACACAACTAAAGCCTATTTAAGCTTCTTTTTAATGCAATAAAAGAGTGAGTATTTGCCAGTTTTTAGAGCACAAACATATTTCCTTTACCATTGTTTTTACTAATAAAACATATTATATTTTAATGCCTCATAAAAGATATGTAGAAATACAATCATAGCAAAGTAAGTTCTTGTAAAAAACTAAGCATGTACCAACAATCTAAGGTTAGAAGAAATATTTTATCTCCTGTCCTAATTTGTCCTACTGGTTACTCACCATGAACCATATTTAGCAGCTCTTGTAATGTTTTCTTCATATTTCCAATTTGGTTGTTTCTTTTGGAAATGATTGGTGGTCCGTATTGAGAGAAGTGAAGGGTGGCATGTAGCCCCGGGCCGCCAGTTGCCCACCCCTGGTTTAGAGTTTCATATTTGTTAATGATCTAAAAATGTGGATATCTTCTTCAGCTACAGGCTCTACAACAGCTCTACAGGCAGAGAGAATAACTCTAAGCCTAACATGGCCTGGACCCTCTCTCCTTTAATGCCTACACATGAGTTGTAAAAAGCCTCCCTTCCCATCCACTTTATGTGCATCAATTTATTGTGAATGTCCTTGAAAAAAACAGCTATAGTGGAGTATTTTTCTCCATTAGGCACAGCAGAAGTGTTAAAAATGGAAGACGTCTGCTGTAGAGAGACTCAGATTGTATTTGTCTGACCATCAAATTCGGGTCTGTTTGTTTTTGGAAGACAGTGTTCATGTTCCCCGAGGCATGTGTCGATAAAACTTGTGATGCTGTCTGTTGGATAGATTAAAGAGGAAGATCCACACACCAGCTCTGGAGTGTAGACGGAGGAATCCAATCCATACCACACATTATTTCACAGCAAACTGCTTATTTGAGGGGAGGTGCCAGTCCCCATCAATGCTGTCTCTATACTTAAAGTCTCTCTTGCAGGTCTTGTTTTGATTTTTCTACACATCAAATCAGGTTTTGCTCTTTTATGTGCCAGTCAACCATTTTTAGGGAGAATGCCAACAACTTATGGATGGATTGCTTGGATCTTAACTATGTATTGAATCAGAAAAAGGTATCTGGAGGTTTGAGAAGCCCTTTGAAGGATTACATAAAAGCAGAACATCTGATCTGATGACAAATGTCTACAAAAGTTAGCTTGAAATAAAGCGCAAGATACTTAGTGTAAGCTTAATGCAATGGATAAGCTCCCTCCCCAATTATGCCTTTACACCTATATCACCACCCACACAAACTATCATATGGCAATCAAAATAAAATCGATATTTCCAGATTTAAACAGACCCATGAAATGCGTGAGTCTACAACATTCTGCTGGGTACAGGAGCTTTGGTTAAAAAACCCATCTCTTGTTTTGTAATAGTTATACCCTTTATTATGTTTCACATGCCTCCTGCTATAAAAGTTCAATTATACCTCTCAGCCCTTGTCTTACTCCTTCGCCCTTGGTTTTACGCCTAGTGAAGGGGTATCCCAATTCTCCGTAGGGCTAAGACGAAGGGCTACACAGCCCTTGAAATGCAGACAAACCGGGACCTCACTTGAAAGAAAGGGGTATGAGAATTTCCCATAACACACCGCGCCTGCTGACAAGATGGAAGAGCTGAGACCGAAGGAAGTGCATAATTATAAGTAATTATTAAATTATTAAGTAAATATTAATCATTTCTTGAGTTGTTGGTTGTATTCTAAAATTGCTTTTTTATAATGAGCTAGCTTTCACAGCTATAGATACGGCTATTGTCACATCTGCCTATGACACAGCCAGCAAGTGGCTCTGGGTGATCGAGCGGCGTCTCAATTCTTAGGGGCATGTTTTCACCCCTTCCTCTTGGTCCTCGAAACAGAGGGCCAAGGGGAAGGGGTAGACAAAGGGGTAAGACAAAGGGGGCGGGCTACGGGGTACATTGAGATTGACCCCAAGTCCACTCCATCAAGACATCTCTCCCTCCCAGTGTTAATTTTGACATCACTTTTTAATTTAGTTTTAGTCTTTTGTCTAAAATATCTTTAAGTTTTGGTAATAATTTAGTCATCTTAATTGTTTTCACTTTAGTCTAGTTTTAGTTGATGAAATTTCACAACATTTTAGTCGACAAAATCTACTGTAAAGTTAGTTGACTAAAATGTGATTTGTCAAGTGTAAGGCATTTTTTTTTCTTGAATTTCTGAAGTCATATTTTACACTTGGATCCCACCACCATAAAGCTGAGACAGTTGTGATTGGATGTCCCTCTTAACTCATCCAACCTTTCCACACAACCAATGTAGCTGTGATTCCTAACTTGTCTCTACTTTCTACATGACAAAATTAGGTCTGACTGGATTAAGTCTCCGTCAAACATTTTAGTCTAGTTTTTATTTGTTGACGAAATTGTCAGTTAATTTAGTTTTAGTTTCTGTCAGTGTATGCTTGTTTATTTTATTTTTTTTAGTTATAGTCTAGTTTTCGTCAGGGGAAAAAGGTTGTTGACATAAACTATAATGAAAATATTAGTCAACAAAATTAACACTGCTCCCTCCCCTTGTTTACAGTGCCAGTAGCTGCCTTGCTGACAATAACTGTGACTTCCTATCACCGTTTAGTCACCAGTTCAAGCCTGTTGGCTTAGAGTAGCAAGCCCAGTGCAGAGCAGAGTCCACAGAATGAACATAGAAAACAGAAAACATGGTGCAGAGCAGCGCTGAACTGACAAATCACTTTAGAGCAGTATAGTCAACCAATCAGAGTGGACTCGGATCTGGTAAGGTGGCTTTAAAGTAGAGTTCCAACGAAATGTCTCAGACAGAGATGGAATAAAGCTAGATCAGGAGTACTCAGTATGTTAGAATTAGAGGTGTGTTTAACTTTACTGATTTTAAAAAAGCAGGCTTCAAAATCAAATACTTAAGCCCGAGGTAAGATACACAAGCTCTTTAAATGTTTAGGAACTCTTACTGCATTCTTTGGTCATTATTTTCCTGGTTACTGCCAACAAGGTGCATATAAGCATGATCAGAGTCGGACATTGCAGCCACTACAAGTGAATGTGCATGTGTATAAGAAGTAAGGTTGGGGCAATTCATTTTTACCAACTTAAATTGATCACAAATCTTGGGTGCTTACTTGACTTGAGAGTGTTTCTGACATACAATTATCAAATTAAACAAAGGGAGTGATTATCTTCTATCGATCTGATATATTTCTAAAACAATGCTCATCAGATGTCAGGTAGTTAGTCTTTTGTTTTCCATCTTGTACTTCCTTTCTTGCTAACATTCAAACAACATTTCAGAGAACTGTTTCCACAAATTCCCAAAAAAGGTTGGGAACCAAAGCTCTAGTCTAGGTCCATTAACTTGAAACAGACACCAGTGGATCACTGGATTGAACCATCATCATTCACTTTGAGTTGATCACAGCTGATGTTTTGAAGTTTCTTCTTAGAAAACAAATGTTTGAGAGGTTAGCAAATGGGCTAGTTAGTTAGCAAATCAACTTTCAAACAATGAGAGACTGAGTCTTTTTCTCCCCACTAGGATGTAACAATGCATTTATTTATTGTTCAGTCATAAAGAGGTAAAGTGGGTGGAAAGAAGTTATGGCTTAACATCTGAAGCAATTAATTCAACGCAAGGAAAATCAAATAGACATGCAATGTCTACCTTGGCTAGTCCCAGTTTATGGCTTACTGTCATTGAAGAGGTGTTGGTTAAAGAAAAAATACATGTAATATTAAAGAACTGCAATACTTTGGTGTATCATTTTTTTTCTTCAACCCTCTTGAGTAGTAAAATTTTAATGAGGTTAACCAGAACTGAGTATTCTGGCAGTCTGACCTTACCCTACAACCAACTCCACCAAATGGCCCTTAATGACACTCAACATCCCACAATGTGACAGAAGAACAGAGATAGGCCGTTCATGTCCAGGATAATCAAAGGACCCCCCCGCCCCACTTGTGTTTTGTCATATCAAACCTTGAAAAGGCTCAAAAATGACTTATTGTCCGTCTGTTAGAGTCTATCAGGGTATGACGGAGTGGCAGCACGACAGACTAAAATGAAAACTTTGAGAGGAGAGTAAAAAAAAAAAAACCTCAAGAACTTAGTTAAGTGATCCTCAGTCCCCAAGGGCATTTAAGGTAGTGCTCGGCTAATTCAATGTACTTGTGGTGGGCAAACAAACAAGAACAGCTGAAGTGGGTGGCACTTAAGCCTTGACCTGTCTTGACTGAGGAGAGTGTATGACAGCATGCTTGAGGTTAAATGCCTGCATGCATATTTCATTGCCTCTTGAAGCTCTCTTTATCTCTCTTTCTTTGTTCCATTTCAAGGAAAGACGATGCAGAGCCAAGTGGGGGCTAAATTAACTACAGTCTCTTCGAGATTGAGTAGTTACACAAGTGCATCTCACAACTTGACATTATAATATACAACATAATTCTAGCCCTCACCCTAAACCTAACACTGACTGTAATACCCAAACCTAGCCCTAAGCCATTTGATTGTTTCACTTCTGCAACATACAGTAGATAAAAGCAGTGTCTTCATCAATTAAAACATCAGTTTGACAAGCAGGCTCTGTTCTCTGAATCTTTAAGTTTGCTAATATTCTTTTCAGATCAGAACTATTTTATATTCTAATAACAGAGTGGGTCCAGCCTGCATGCAGAGTAACACAAATTGCTTAGTAATGCCAGGCATACACTGTGAGATTTCAAGGCCATCCTGACCCGCATTTGACAGAGAGACAGTGGACAGAGTCAGAAAGTGTGCTGAGAAAACAGGGGGAGACATGAGGTGCTGCTGCCGGCTGGCTCGTCCGCATTGACCCCTGACTTCCACTGGGTCCATGTCGGTTGCAGCACTGTTGCACTATGGTTTGACTGCGTGCCTCATCGTCCGTCAACACCCACAAGCTGTGCTTTCAGTAAACAGCAAGGACCAGCACTGCTGAGCAGCATGGGCTAAGAGACTTGGAGTTCCTGTGGTAATTACGTGCAAGGAGGCAAAATTATATATCAACAAACTTCTTTAATTAAAGGAATGAAGAGAGATGGATTAGCTTGAATTATTCTCTCTATTTTTAGAGGTTTAGCTTCTAATGTATGCAATATAGTAAAAGCAAGATAGATTGCATCTATTTTAGCGCATGTGGATGTTAAAACCAAAATAAAACAAGCATAAACAGTGAGCTAAAATGTTTATTTTTTTTTTTTATCAAAAATCAAAACCAGAGGACAGGTTTTGGTGTTGTTAAAATGTGGGTTTAACCTCTTAAAGGGACAGTTCAGTTTGTTTGAAGTGGGGTTGTATGAGCTCAATATGGCCACTAAGTACATTGGATGCAGTAGAAAGTTCTCTCCTCTCCCTCAGTAAGCCACAGTTTGTAAAAGTTTGTGACAAAGAACCAGCTGCAAACAGGGAATTATTGTACCAAATACAAAGGGCATTTTCTCCGCCTACAAGAACTCCCATCAAAAACTAATACCACAGTTTAAGAGTACGCTACCTAGAAATTGTCACATATTCCTCCATGCAGCGCTACTTTTATGATACCTCTATCGAATCAATATGATCAACAAATAACTAAAAAAAAAATATATATATATATATAAATATATATATATACACACATATATATATATATATATATATATATATATATATGTATACGTACAATCAGATAAATGATAAAAATGTCCTCAAGTGGAGTATCAGTTGCCAAAAACACCTAATGTATCAAATAAGATACAAAAAATATGTATGTTAAATTTTATGGAAACTATGATTCTTTTGGATTTCAGTAGAAAATGAAATAAACATTTCAACTCCAAAAATTTGAATTTTCTAGCTATAATTTGTGTTTTCAGGCTTTAAAGTGTTAAAAGGAGGCAGGAAGAAGTCCTGACACTTTTTGTCTTGTGCATAGAAGTACTCTATCAAAAAGACGAGACATTAAGTCTGAAACACACTACAGGACATATTAAACAAACAAATATGCATAATATATGCTTTTAACACAAAGAAGACAGAATGATTGTGTGCACAGTGTTTAAATCTCTGAATGCTGATGGTCATATCACATAAAGTTCAACAGAACATTAGTTACAGAAGTGTAAAACATGGCAAATTTGTTTTCAAACAGTACACGTCATTCTCAATTGGTGGAATGCGCGTGTCAGGTCATGTGACTGATACATCCAGGATAATGACCATCACACATGCATACACAGCATTTGCAATACCAAATGACACATCAGTCAGGCCTGTATATTAATCAATCAAAACACTCAATGGCCAGGAGTGTGAAAACAATCATTTGACTATTTCCCAAACAAGATGGTCCAAAAAGGCTCTCCGGATATTGTTAGACATATTGTGTGCTCGTTTTAGTAGATTTTTCTCCATCTGTCTCTTACCATTTTGCTGTGGTTACCCACATCTCTGTCTTTTGCCAGAAGCAGCAACTACAATTCTTTATACTGACATTTGTTTTTCCCTCGACACCAAGTCCATGCTGGCTTCTCATTCTGAGTTCAGTGTCAGCCAAAGCTCTGGTGCCTTCATTTTCTTCCTTTCCATCTCCCTTATCTGCAGTTACTGCCTTATCAGCCCTGAATATGTGTTAACGGTGTCTCGTGAGCAGTGGATGTCAACAGCATGCTGCCTCAGTAAACCTGTTCCTGGAGGTCTCACAGGGCCTCGTACGGCAAGATAACCCTTTTCAATTTTCACTTTTTTGTTTTTTTTACATGCTTGTGCTTTATGTGGGTGGTTATGAAATAGTTTTCAAACGTTTGTGAGTGATTTTCAGTGGTTGCAATTGCTTATGCATTTCTTATATCCCTCTGGGTTTGATATCTACCTTTGATATAGGAAGTATCTTGGCTCGCAGCTTTGTACAAAAGCAAAGAGATTTACATCAAGTGATCTCATTATCCTTTCTTTTATGCCGATCAGATTATAAATGAGTCTTAAATTTGGCATCAAAACCCTTTTTTCTGTTGTCCGAGCCTAAAAGGATGAATGTATGCATCATGATCTTAAAATGGTAAAGTTAAGGCATCAGGACAGATATCCGAAGGACAATGAAGGATGTATGTATGTATGTATCTATCTATTCATTTATCTGTCTGTCCATCCATCCATGCATCCATCTATCTATGATTTATCTGTCTGTCCATCCATCTGCCTGCCTGTCTGTCTGTCTGTCCATCGGCCCGCCTGTCCATTGTCCATCCGTCCGTCTATCTATCAATCTATCTATTTATCCATCTATCTATCTATCTATCTTTCATTTATCCATCCATCCTTCCCTCCCTCCCTCCATCTATCTATCTATCTATCTATCTATCTGAACCTCCAAATAAGGAAATGCACTGTCAAATTGGTTCTACAACATTTTAAAGTGTGTAGCAATCTACCAAAACAAGAGCATTTCTCCATATGTATGTATCTTTCTGTCACTCCCTGTGAGCCCTGCCTGATCACAGCAGTTAGCTGTTGATCATGTCCCACTCTGCTTGAGGTTCCTTCCTGTTAATAGGAAATATGTCCTTGGCACCAACAATATTTCCTTGTCGGTAATTATGCCAGGTTTTTAGGAAATGGTGTAATAATGTTGCAGATAGTTCAGTCTAGACATGCCCTTTTTGTAGATAGTCTCAAGGTTACATTTTCTTTGCACTGGTATTCTACAAACAGGGATTTATTGACCAGATTTTTGGCTCACTAGAGTTTTGGGTTAAAAAATATGCCAGTGGGATAATGTTTAAAAATATGAACTTATTGATATAATCAGTCATTTCAATAGTGGAGACTGGATTCTTTTGAAAAGCCTGGTATCATAAAGTGTCCATATTCTGGCAACTGTGTCCTCTGCCAAAAACATATAGTACAGACAGCACCTGCTTTCATCCAGCAGCATAAGGCTGCCTTTAGCATCTGAATCAAACTAACTTAGCCTTCAACTTTAATATAAAGTCATCTACTGCAAACCAGACTGATATATATCTACTATACACAGAGTAAAAAAGAGGGAGGCTGGAAAAGGTTGGATGATGTACATAATTTTTAGATTTGAAAACAATATTCTATAAAAATTTGACACTGAACCCACACCCTAATGATTCCCCTAACCCTAACCCTACTTTCCTAACCCCATAGTTTTACATGAAGCAGAAAAAGAAAACAGACTCTACATGTTGATTCTATAGAAGACATTCTGACATGGAAAGAGGCTGTGCTGTATGAGATTGTGTTTATGGTCCACTCCAAACATAAAAAAACAATCTACTTTTCTGTCCGCCTCTATTTCCTGCATCTCTTATAACCTGGCCTCCCCTGAGACCTCATTGGTGAATGCAATGCACTCATGCAGACACTCAGAGGTAAAGTATGTTGCTGTTTACCTTTTGATGTACAGCGAATGTACTCAGCGGCCTTATTGTGGGTGCACTAAGGTGACGGGGAAGCCTCACTTAGCAGGGGTAACCTTAAAAGGCTTAGCGTTAACAAGCCACCCACTATAAGGATAGTTAAGTGCAGTGCTGTTGTATTTACATAAGGAAGTACTTATCTAAGACATTAAACATATTGTGTATATACACGACTTAAGTCAAACTGACAAAATAAAAACTGTTTTGACTACACCGCCAAATCATCTCATTTCTCAGTTAAAGAGAACTCATGGACAAGCGTTGGTATATATCTTGATATTTTCCTTCTCCCCCTTGATGCTTCTCACTCAGCAGAGATTGTCCATCTATGTAACATGCAGAGATAGCTGCACATTCATCTATTTGAGTGAGTGAAATGATTTACTTTCACTTTTAACTCCAAGGGAGAAACTTTGGCTCATAGAGATTTGTGCACTACATGTCCGTTTCTTAAGCTATGCAGTAAAAGCACTTCATGTATTGTGTACAAGAGGACATAAAGGGCAAAAAAAAAAAAAAAAAAATTTAATTGTTGCAATGTGGACAGAGCAATGTTTGTGATGCGACATCTGACGCTTGCGTTTAAGTTAGGACACAGTGTTATCCATTCCTATCCCTATCCATGATCAAATCCTGTCATGATTTTCTGGCACTGCTCTATAACAGTTGCAGCAATATCTTCTACTCCTATACCCAGTCAGTAGAGTGAGGTCACTAGTGAAAAGTGAGTGGTAATTATAAGCAAAGGATAAATAGATCATTGAAGAAAGACATATTTCCTCTGAAGAAGCAGTATCTGCAGATGCAGTGGTTTCTATAAATATATTTCTTGGTATCAGGACAAAGCCTGATCCAAAGATGTCTGTATCTGATGCCTGGAGCTTCACAGAAAATGATACCCGGCACCAGGAAGGACAACAGTTGTTCTGTCAGCAAAAAAGAATGCAGTGAAACACTGCCTACTCCAAAAAGCCAAATGGACAAGACTAGGCCGGCTTTCCCCAAATCGCTGATACAGCCTGTGGGATTTACTGTCTGTCAGAAACTGAGACCTTTGACCATGACTGCTCGTCCTTAAATAGTGCTTGACCCGTATTTATCTTAGGCTCAAGAAGATATTTGCCTTTCGCTTCAAGTCAGTAAGACAAGGTGAGATTCTTTGGACCTTTATCAACAATATGTGCTTTTAAGAAGGTGTTTAAAGATTGCTCTTTCACTTAGAAGATCTACAAAAGACAGCTTTATCTACTTGTAAACTGCTGGACTGGAATCCATTGAACAGCATACAATAACAATGACTGAATGTGATACAAGATGAAACATGTGATTGTACAGTATAACAAGGTTTAAATAATGAAAGTTTCCAACGATATGATATCAAACAATGCAACACAATATGATATAAACAGAACAATAAGAGAAGATAAAATACCATACAATACTGTATTGTGTGATACAATAGAAAACAGCGCATTGTATTAAAAGCTGGCCAACAGACAAGGCTGCTTTCTTGTGGTTATTGGCCCAAATCTCACAACCGTCCAATGCAGACTTACAACAAGCTACCTGGGTGTAAATTCATGGCGTTTGCCTCTGCAAAGGCTCAAGTTTGTGATCTATAAACCTTGTTTTAAGAAATATCAGGTGTATGAGGATCTTAATAACACAAACTATTCTACCTATTATCCTAGAGTGTTCACAGTGTCTGTGATTGGTGGAGCCCTGCTTTGTAAAGTGCGTTAACATTTAGCACTTCCCATTTCCAAAGTCCGAAGTCGGGTTCATAGCATAGCCTTTTAGGATAAACAGAGATATATAAGGTTCATGATGAACACATGCACACATATTATTGTTAAATCTGAAATAACAAAATGCTGTCTGCCAACAACTCTCAGGTGACGACCCAGATCATTAGCATATTAATGGTCAACTTAGGCTTTATATTCTAGCTCTCCCCCAGTCAACTCTTAAGGCTCAGTTATGCTTTCTGCAATATGGACGAGCAGCCACTAACTGCTGCAGCGTCATGACGCAGAAAAGTTGCTGCTCCCACACTGCCACAAATAGATATTTTCCCAAACTGTGGGGGGAAGCGTCCTCAAAAAGTTTCATCCATAGCATGATTAACAGTAAGTCATTGAAGATAAAGCTTGTTGTTACCGGTTACACCAACGAAGAAGAAGAAGAAGAAGAAGAAGAAGAAGAGAAAGAAATTTTGATGTCCAAAATGGAGAGCCATGAAAAGGACGCGTCAAGAATAAAACAGGGTTTGGCCCTGTCCACATGCAGATGAAAGGTCTGTAAGTGGTGCTTTAACGCTGCCACAGACATGCACCAAACCAGAGAAGAAAACACAGAGCCAGCACATGAAACATGTCCTATGTAAACAAACACTAGCATATTCTGTTCTCTTTGTCCACTTGTTGCTCACGGTGGTTGTAGAAGAGCAGAAGATTCAGCTGTAAAAGCCAAAACAAGCTCAGTAGCTTTTGCGGCATGAACACAACACTGTAATTCGCCATTGTTTCTATTGTTGTCAAGGTTAGGACATGTGGTTTAAAGGAGAGGTGGAGCTATGGGATCATCATTACTTCCACCAAGGAGGTTGTGTTTTTGCCGGCGTATGTTTGTTTGTCTGTTTGTTTGTTAGCAAGATGACGCTAAAACCACTGGATGGATTTTGCTGAGATTTTCAGGAGATGTTGGTAATGCCACAGCTTAAAAATGATCAGATTTTGGTGGTGATCCAGATAACCACTATTAGCGAATGATCATTTCTGCTCAATAACTGTCTAACTACTAATGACATCAACATGATTCTGAGTGCTAGGTGTGGGTTTTCAGGGTCAAATAATCATATTATGATGGTAACTTTATCACGAAACCATTGCTTATAGATGTAACAGCAATTTGTTAGCTACCTTGGCAGAAGTTTGCGATCTCTGAGTGCTTTCTAGTTTCTGAAAATGGGAGTATTCGTTGGACACAAGGAAATACAAGGGCGGCATTTTGAGATCTATTCACTGTGGGACCCAGTTTAAAAAATATGCGTGTTCGGCTGCCAAAACGCCAGAACAGTGTGGATGAAATGGCCGCATGATTAAAAACTTCTGCAGATTGTGGAAGGCTCCTTTTAGAGAGGAAACAAAACATCTTCAAGAATCTGAACCAGTCCAGTTGCCACTTAGATGAGCTTTGCATACAAGCAAGCAAATAACCATAAATGCACATGAAGCCAAATGCAAGGACAAACTGCGATTGTGTCTCCGGCCTGACTGCTCCTGTTCATCTGGAATTTGGATGTAGTACCTCTTGCATAGAGAAGCATAAACCAATCAAAATGATCAATCATACTGCATTTCAGACCTAAGTGCCTGCTTTGGAACAAATAAAGATTTTTCTTTTGTTCACTTAAAGTGTCTTTTGTTCTGCAGTTTAAGTGACAGAGCTCTTCAATGTCTTTCTATTTCAATAACATTTTCTTTCATCTGATTTAAGTCACATACCTGAGGCCCCTCATTTCATTACATCAAAACTATTTGAGAATTCGGGAGATAAAACAATGAAAGAACACTATCACCAAGGCCGAGCTGTCACCATTTGAAACAAAAACTTTTATATCATCTGCATGTTGAAGTAATTTCAACTTGAGACAAGAAAAAAACATCAAAGAATGAGCTGAATTACATGATATTAAAGTGCTCCCTTATTGCCAATTTAATAACATTTTTCTCCCACATGCACATTTTAATAAGTGGTGCACAGTTGTGGACTCTCCCTCTTCAAAGCTATTCTGTCCAGCAGCCAAACATCATTCATATTCACAGGAGCAGATGTATCCACAAGGGAAACGATGTGAAAATTTCTCTAGATCTTTGGACCCTTGAAACTCCTGCTGTTTTAATTTAGAGAAAATCTGTGAGAGGGGGAAAAAGGAACAGAGAGTCCAAGAAATTAAATTCCTGCTGACTTCTATTCTTTAATAAATTTCCTTTTTATGACTCACTTTCTTTTTCACATGTTTTTTCTCTGCCTGAAACACCATCGGGTGCCAACGCACACACTGTTTCTCTTGTTTTTTCATCGCCTCCCCTTCAAGGCTGGGGGAGCAAATGAGTGCAGAGGGGATCAGCGGAGAGGAAACGGGGATTCATCTCAGCTGATTCCCTCTGTGAGTTGTTAAATTCACCATTGTTTCAACAGGAGAAGTATGGTCTGAGCTCTCGGAGGAGGCTTCGACGGTGCCGCTTCTGGAAATGTGACAGGTACATGAGAGGAGAGTAAGAGGTTAGACGGATACAGAGACCGAGACAAAAAGTGCCAGAGAAGAAGACAGAGAAGAAATCCTTTTATCCCTCTGCGCTGGTGGAAGCGGAGACGGGAGGCAATATGTTTTTGGATTATCTGACCATACTCCTACGTATCCATTCAGTGTCTGTTTCTCTTATTTTTGTAAATGCCATATTTTAAAAAGTCTGACAGGGACTGTCTTCAAATTTGACAGGAAAGTTGAAACTTGGTGAAAGACTGACTGTTCAGTTTTGAGGGCAATTTGTCAAATGTCAAAGACATGAAGCCTCATGTTTTCCACTCACTTATGAATGTAGAAACTGAATGATGCATTTTTTACAGTTGTACATGATTATTCTAGAATAACCTTACACACCAGATGGACCGTTTAACATATTTCACAAGTAAATCTTGGAAAGAGTCTATAGAAAGTGTTTGGGAATAGGCAGAACCTTTTGATGGCATATCTGGCAGGTGATTGGACAATGGCTCTGTCAATCACATTCATAACAGGCTAATCGGGTAACCTTAATTTCTCAATTATAACGCACTCGATTATTACACCCACCCCATATTTTCACGATTTTTGCCTGGAAAAACACTGAGCTCGAATATTACATGCACCCAAATTTTGCCGAAACCTTACTCTCTCAGAAAACTAAAAAATTACCTTAATTTAAAGTTTTATTCAACGAAATTTCAGTATTTTCACAACAAATACATGATTTTCTCTCTCAAAAGGATGCAGAAACACCTTTAGCTTTATGCACATGCAATTACTTGATTTCTGCCTGAGCATGCTCAGTCGTTGTGTACCAACCAGTCACAACGCAGCTGTTTTGCATCCCCTTGCTATTTTCCATCCCATTTGTTTGCATGTGTTTTCACAGAGAAAGAGAATATTTTGGCTTTTTCTATCAGATGTGTTGCAATCGCGAAGTTGGCGAGACTAAGTATTTCAAGTATTTTATTTGTACTCGTGTATAATACGCACCTGAAAAATTAGAGCTTATTTAAAAGCAAAAAAGTGCGTGTTATAATTGAGAAATTACGATTTGTAAAATATCCTTTCCATGGAGAGGTTTGCAGTGTTGTTATCTGTTTTTCATCTCGTAAGCAGCTGTGGTTTCTGATCTGATAAAACTGCGACTGAAGCTGTTAGCATCTATGCTAATCTCTGTACGACCAGTCACTTCCTGTTGTTGTCTCTTCCTGCTCTAAAGGAAGCTGACTGGGCCGTGCCACTTTGCCATGGTGTAACCTTGATATGTAAAGAATGCTCTGATGCTTCAAATTTTCCACAAAATTCCACTCCAGCTCAAGATTCCTGCCCAGCTGAGACTCGGGCCGGACTGATTAGATTTTGGGGGTAAGAGGTAAAAGATCAAGGTCACATCAATAATATTTGTCCTTTGCGTGATAAATGAAACATCTAAAGATTGTCTGAGATCTTCATCAAAACTTTCCCAAAATGCCCACTCTGAATCTAGGATGGGCTGATTATATTTTGGAGATCAGAGGTCAGGGGTCAGGGTTAATGGGCCCTCATGTTCATCGCTTACTTCTGAGTGCATTGTCTCAGAAATGCTTAAAGGGATTTCATCAAACTTTGCACACATGCTAACTGTAACTTAATATGTTTTCATTACATTTTAAAGGTCAAATGTCAAAAGTTAAGGTAATTGAACTACTTTTTCCATCCATTGTTTGTAAAAACCACATCCAATAACACTTTAAGGCATTTCGATCAAACTTAATACATAAGTCTGCTCCAACAACAACATTAAGATGAACCAATCAGATTTTGAGGGTCATGGTTCAAGGCCACCGCTTTTTGGCTTCATGTTCACCCCTTGATTTAATAGGAATCTTACCAGAACAGCCCAAGCTCTACTTTTACTTTACTGTTACTTTACCTGTCAAGAACTTGCAAAGGAATAAAACTGCTAGTAGTTCTGGATCTGGGAAGACAAGGTGTCAAAAATGAACAAAGACAGTGATAGTGCAGGAGAACTGTACAGGAAAAATGGGTTGATAATGGCAGCCAAGACAGGAGCGATAAATGGCTGATAATGGAAGACAGATGGAATAAAAGAGGGGGTAAAGAACCTCTGAAAATTTGAGAAGATGATGGACAGGGAGATGGGAAGCAGAAACTGATCATAGGAGGAAAGGAGCAAGAATGACACTCATGAAGTGACTGAGAGACAAAAGCCTAAAAAGAAATCTGTGCGAATGGAGAAAATAATGAACCAGTCAATCAAGAGGCCAGAATCCTCAAATATTGCTGTCATTCACAAGTGGATTTATCTAATAAAGTACATTGTGAAGGTTAGAGCTCTCCAGGCAAAAAGTTTAATAATTTGGTAGCTTCTATAGAATCATAATTCATATTAGGATATCATGCTTCCAGCTGCCGTGTCTCAATTAATGACAAGATAAATCTTTCACAGTGGGACATCTTGAATAGCTGCGCTTCAAATTTATAGGATTACATTCCAGTAAGACTGATAAAAGGGTGAAGACTGTGATTATAAGCTTGTCATTTGTGGCAGACTCCAAGTGAAATTTACTGCACTTTTCTTCTGTTAGAAGTTTCGATGTTTAAAATTCCTTTTTTGGCATAATTCAACCCAAACATCTGATTCAATGTATAATATCTGACATTAAATGATTATTACAACAGGTACCAGACATATTCCTAATGAACATGTTGATAAATAATTACTTTTATTAGAAAATGGGGATGTAAACATGGGTATGTGTTTGTTGTTCTCAGCTCTATGTTTACAATGCAGGTAAGGCATTTCAGTTTGCTTGTAAAAGTTTTAAATGAAGGATAAAACATATCCCTTCCTTTTTAATCTCCACAACAAAACTCTCATTATCAATCAATAAGTTCTGCAATGATGTGGGGATACGGAGAGAGCCCTGCCCTGCCCAAATGTAGAGGCACAGTTGCAGAATTTTTGTCACAAGAGCACACATTATCCTTTTTCAAGCTCTGCCAGCCTCTGTTAAGTCCTACTCTTCTTAGTTACTGTTACTAGGTTAGACAAAGTTTGTTGTTTTAGGCCTGTCTCCCATTTTAAACAATTGAAAACTGCTCACTTTTTGACCTACTTGTATTCATGTATAATTCATTTGATTCTGCTTCACATTTTGCCCAAGAGAAATAATAGAGACAAAACTAAAGTGGGGTGGATAAATAAAAATCAACATCACAGGACAGATCGCACCAGACAGGATGTCAGCCACAAAAAAAACAAAAAAAACAAAATCACAGAGCATCAGGTGCCTTCAAAATACAACGATGTTTGCAGTCTTCAAAGATATCAATACTGGTCACATCAACCCTTAAGTCTGACTCGAGGTTGTTCTTCACCATGGATGATGAGTTATTTATCTTGCAGGTGAAAAACACAAGATTCTGTATGACACATCATCACTCTTCTGCGTTCCAAGATGAAATCGCTGCAACACAAATGACTGTTTGTCAGGCGTGGTGGGTCTTCTCTTTGTTGTATGCAATTTTTATGGCTTTTATTGCGTGATCTCTTGCGTGAATTTGTAATTCTCCAGTTATCTTGTGATCTTGTGACGAAAGCCTGGGCAGTGCTCTGAGGCGTTGCACAGCGTTCTGAAATGCTGCCGTTAGGTTTTGGCGTAACCCCCCCGGGTAGCGGCCATAGCGCGGTGCTCCCAGCAGGAATCTGGAGTTAAGACTCTGCTTCTTGGACATCAAGGACATGTTAGTTCAGTAATTTGTCCCACTCAACAGCAGTTGGGTAGCATGGTTTGAGCTGGGCAATGCTTACAACCTGCAGATCTTCTACAGAGTTCTCCGGAAGATTTCATAGGTCAATGGACTCAACTTCCACATTACTCTGAAGGGGCCAGTGGAGCAATTTTTGCTGAAAAAGACTTGTCCTGCTCGGAGTGAGGGTGAGTTCTGGGCCAAACTCTGCCCTTTTCTTCAAAGTTTAATTCTTGTCTGTAACAGTCAAAGTTGAGTCTCTGAGGTGTTTTTGCCTTTTCCATTTTTTTTTTGTCACATCCTGCTTCAAGTCTGAATTTGCTCCATTTTTTGGTATGGTCAGCAGTCTTTTCAGCCATACATAAGCCCAAGTTGAGGCAAAACATGGGCTCTTTCAAACTTATTTGACTTGTAAAAAAAAAAAACCATTCATTTACCAAAGTTCCACACTACCAATCAGAAAACAGACAACAGTTTATGTACTTACAATAATCCCTCTAAGGAAAAACATGTTGCCAAAAGACATGCTGCCGTTGTGTACAACAAACAGAAGAAAATAAATCTGGCACAAATTTGTAATCCCAAACTAACTGCAGATTATCAGATGAACAAGGCTGAAGCCGTTACTACAACGAGCCAAAGCACACAATTCCTGCAATTTCTGAAAAAGTCACCAACTGTGACTTAAGTATAAAGAACAGCATTATAAAAGCTTGACAGGAGATTACAAAAATGATGGATTTCTCAAAATGGCTTAAATTGCTAAAACTACAGATTGTTTTCTGTTGCAAAAACGGAAGAAACCTCAAGAAAGAGAGTATTTTTCTTCAAATGTGATTGCTGAGACTCAAGAAAATGGAAATCTAATGACAAATAGACACACCTTAAGGGATTGAAGGAGTTACAATAACATAAGCCACCTTCCTAACCCTCTTTTCTCTGCAGGATTCAAGCAGTCTCCCCCTCATGCCACTGGAAAGCATGTAATTTCCAATCTTATATCAGACACTTGCCTCCTTCTGCCTTTTTTCCCTTTACTTGTATATTTCACTGCTTATGCTGTTTGCAGGGGGGCAGGAATAAAGTGCTATCTATAGCCTGGGAGTTGCCACAGGCCTGAATAAAATATGGATGTGTCTCCCCGTGCTGCACCAGCTGAACGTCCAGAGCTCTGACCTCCAACTGCTCCGGAAAAAGGCTGGAGCTCAAGACCGACAAAATGAGTCCAGGTCACGAGATTTAGATCCAACACATAGGGATATTTCAAATGCTCAGAAGGTGACTGAAAAATGTATGGGGGGATAATTCTGCTTTGAATATTTTATAAGGAACAATACCACAGTGGCATGCAGCCTATTTATGGCAGGAAACACCTGAAACACCTACGGAAAAGCCTTTAAGTGTTATCATCGCCCAGGAAGATTGGCTTTTTTTTAGTATTTAGACATGACTTCCCCACAATGGAAAAGTAAGAAAGAAAAGGGGAAAGACTTTATGCCCAAGCACACGGCATCGTCAATCTGCCTGTGACTAACGTGGCTTTGTAAGTTCAATCTCCAATGCTTCTTGGAGCCAGGATTTCATGCAAAAATGAAATGCATGCAAAGACATTCCCCCCACACGCATTCAAACCTTTGAAGTGTGCTGAGTGACAAAAAAGGAAGGCAGTGGCATTCTCAGACTACTAACCAACACTTCCCACAATGCTTTGTTGACCATGCTTCAGTTCTATTCTTTGAAAATAAGAAAAGGGAAATCTGTCATCAAAGGAAACCATTTTCTTACATATATACATATCCTCTCGCCCTACAGTTTTAATAATTTTATTATGGAAACAAATATGTATGATAAAAAGCACAAATAGTAACAATAATAGGGCCATAGGAGAACTAATATTTGTATTTTGGGTACACTAGTACAAATAGCAATATCATCTTTTTGAATTGATAGATTGTTTATTGTATCTAAAAGCATTGGATCAGTTTTGGGGTTCAAATCTAATTTTAAAAGTGGTGGCATTCTGGGTTTCATATGAAGTCTGAGTGGCATTTGTCACTAAGTTTTCAGTAAGCTTTAGTGTGATGTTAATAACTGACCCGACACACCACATGGACTGTTCACTATATTTCACTAGTCCATCTGGGAAAGAGCTCATAGAAAGTT
Organism: Cetoscarus ocellatus; assembly: GCA_037902135.1. Taxonomy (NCBI): domain Eukaryota; kingdom Metazoa; phylum Chordata; class Actinopteri; order Labriformes; family Labridae; genus Cetoscarus; species Cetoscarus ocellatus. The sequence continues at coordinate 50,300 of JBAMNC010001099.1, forward strand.
TGGAAGTGGGCAGAACCTTTCAAAAGCATATCCAGCAAGTGACTGATCAATTCTTCCATCAATCACATTCATCATGGGCCAGTTGGATTAATGCAATTGGTAGGTGCTACTGTCGCAATGTAAAGAACAAAAAATGAGCCACTCCATAGAAAAAAAGGAGCAAAAACATCCTTTTTGTCAAGAAATGCTTTCATAGTTGTTATTTGTTTTTCATATGATAAAGAAATGTGGTCCAGATCTGATAAAACTGCTATTTAAGGTGTTAGCATCTATGCTAATCTCTGTATGAACAGTCACTGCTGTTGTCTTGTGCGTAGCTCCCACCTCTTCTTGCACAAAAAGACTCTGATTGGGCCAGGCCACTTTGAGTCGAACAGAGTCGTTATAGATTGGAGCTTGGCAAAACCTGGACCTGCCTGATTACAGACATTGAATCAGGTGGATCCAACTGCACTGCAAGGTAGGCAAAAGAAAGTCCAAAGTCACAGGAAATTATACAGTTCACATTTAGAGGAAAAAAATGTATTCAAATTAATGTTTGCATGTCGGTGTAGCTTGTAATTGACTCCTTGTCAACTGGAAATTGAGATTAAGTTTTAAGATTATATCAGGCTGAGAATAATGACAATAAAAGGAAGAAGAAATGTTGACTACACATACTGTAGGTCGAAACATTGAACTATTTTGAACTGGACTGTATATTCTTCTACATGAATCGGTGTCCATATGACACCGACTATGTGTTTTGCGTTGTTGTCTTGTTGCAGTTTAAATCTGAGGCCAATCAGACGTCTCCCTGATTGTATAACATGATGGACAAAAATCCATTTTTATGTCTCAGCAATGAGGACACCATTTATCCAAACCAAATTCAGAACTCCATTTGCAAAGTTGGAGCCCCAAACTTGCAGGGAACTTCAGCCACGCTTCACTGTTGCCTGAGGACACTAATTACTGTACTTCTCTCCAGCCTTTTGGTGAACAAACTGCCTTTTGCTACAACTAAATATTTCAGACTTTGACTCTTCAGTCCAGAGCACCTGCTGCCACTTATTCCCCAGCCACTATGTTTTTAGTTGCTTGGCCTTCAGAGGTATGGCTTCTGGCAGGAATTCTTTCATGAAAACCACTTTCTTTTTGTTTAAGCAGTTCTATCACGCTCATGACTTCAAGAAATAGTAAAACAGTGCACATTGTCTACAATCGTCCAAATATGAGACCCTCCTGAACTAAATGTTGGGGAAAACATTTTCACATTTTTGCAAGACTTTGGGGACTCTTGGTGCTCTGGCATGTGTTTTTGGCACCATCTGCTTCTTCAAGTCAATCATGCCAACCTCACTTTCCCATTTTTTTCCCTGGCAATTCCTTCAAAACGTTGGTAAAAGTTTCAAGTGCAGACTCCAGGCTACACTCTGACTGAAGAGTCACACCAGCTGCCATACTGGGGCCAGGTCCTCGGCAGGTTATATTGAACCATAACAGCAGTTTTCACGAGCTGCTTATCCATGATCAGCCTCGAGGATGTTTTCATTTTCTTTGGTGAGTCACCCTACTCACACATTTCTGAGAGCTCATGCAGAGGGGCCTCTGACCAAACAGGCTTGGCTCAGATGGCAGGATTCCAGCTGAGCTCCGGGGGACACCTTGTCATGCAGCGACCAAAAATATCTGCCGTGTATTTATCCCATTTCAGACACCAATTTGCTTATTTGTTCTCTTGATTTGCACACATTCACCTTTCTAAAGGAAAGGACAGAATTGGTACGGATATTTTTGCTAACAACTGAATGAGTCTGAGCATGGTTAGAGCAAATTGTTACACAGTTACTCACTCTAAAAGGCAATATGATTTTTGGCAGAGTGATATGATCCAAAACAATGCACTTGTACCCCTAGTGTGTAAATTACATTTCTCAAGGCTCCATGTGAACTTGAATAGGGCCCTTAAACACCATAAACACAGACTACAAAACTGAATCTCCCCTTCTGACAAAATTACGATGACTCCTAATTTTCTGTGATTCTAAAAATGATCTTACTAGGTTTAACTTGTGTGCAAGGCATGTTGACAATAATCTGATTTGCCTAAAAGAAAATTACAACCACATCCTGATGGACGTAGCCATCCAGCAGGACAATACACCATCTCACAAAGCTCAAATCATCTCAAACTGGTTCCTCGAACATGACAAAGAGTTCACTGTTTTCCAGTGACCAGCTGTCTGTCCAATAGATCACCTTCAGGATCTGCTGGAACTGAGGATATGCATCTGAAAAATCTGCAACAGCTCTGTGATGATATCATAGCAATGTGGACCAAAAGTTGAGAGGGATGTTTCCAGCGTGTTGTCAAATCCATGCCACAAAGGTTTAAGGTAGATCTGAAGGCAAAATGGAGTCCAACTTGATATTAGCAAGGTATGCCTAGTAAAGTGGCCAGTACATGTATGTACGTTCTGGTCTTTGTCTTGCCATTGTGAATGACCTGTGACATTAAACTGTACTCCACAACCTCACCTTGGTGGCAGAGTTTGGCTGTTCCTCACCCAGTTACACAGCTGTCTCTGTATCAGTTAATGATTGTGTTTCAACCAATGTATGAAAATAATGATCGTAAGCACCCGTGGGTATAATTGGTCAATCATACACCTAAATATAATCCTACAAATCAATGACTTTGTGCAAGTGTATCTATAAAAACTGATATTACGGTGGTCACACCAAATGTTTATTTGACTTAGATTTTTCTTCTGTTTGCTTACTTTGCATATAATTGAAAATAATAAGCAATTAAGATTATGGTTTTTTTTGTAAACCTTCTTACTCTAAAGCAGGGTAAACACATCCTGACAATCGTCAGGCTTTCGTCTCAGACTTCTGCTTGAAATTAAACCTAGGAAAAGTCAGATTATCCAGAGGTCCCAAATATCACCTGATTATCCTATGGTCTGGCTCTCTCACTGTTTCAAAATTGGTTAAGATTTTTAAAAATCTTTATTAGTGTACCAGACCTTAGGCACACCTTTAACAACTGATAACATTTGAAATAGTGATGGGTGATACCAGACTTGTTAACATACTGATATGATTGCTTTAATTCTTTAAATACTAATAGTCTAAGACAATGCTAACATAATGTTCAAGAATTTGACTTTTTTCTTTGACTAAAAGTAAATAAAAGAGACATGAAGTTTCTACTCTTAATCATCAGAACTTAAAATGAGTTTAGTTTAAAGTCTTTTTTTGGAGGAGCGACTAACAAACTCACACTGTGCAGACTACAACTGTACATTAAGGAGGATCAGAGAGGCTTATTGGTTCTTAACCTGAATTGAATCCTTCCACAACAGGAAGTTGAGCGCTCTCGTGTGTCTCGACTGTCCTCCAATTACACAAAGTCAAATGTTTTAAAAACTATGTTCAGAGCACAGGTGGAAGAGTGCATTAGCACAAGGTTTTACCAAAGGTTCATCTCAAGTTGTACTTTTTTGTTCATCACTGCCTGTGTGTATAGTCTGCAAAGTAAAGCTACATGATCCAATACTCAAGAGTACCCAAACTGATTATCCTTTCAAAATAAAACACCCTTTGATATCTGTAATTAAAAAGTAAAATGTCATTTAAATCGTAATCAAGTCAGTTATTTGTTTTATCTGTTGCCCGGTACAAAAGGATCTCCGGACCCACTGACGGTCCTTTCCAGGCAATTAGGGATCTTTGCTCTGCAGCACCCATGCTTGGGGAAACTACATCTTAAATACCCATGAAACTTTGATGCTATCTGGGTCATTTTACTCCTTTATATTATCAATAACTGCCATAAGGACAGGGAAAAAATGGCCTTATTACTGATTGACTGAATAGATTCATTTTTCTTAAAAGTAAGTCATTACAGCTGATAACACTATTTCACAGAGTAAAACATAAATGAATCTTAAAGTAGAATAACTATGTTGAACTTCTGACAGACTCAGAGTAAGAGTTATTTGCCCCACTGTTCCTGCAGAAATTTCCGGCACATGTAGGAGCGAAAATGAAGCAGAAAAGACATTATGCAAATATAATTATGACAGGGTGCCAATTTATCACACACAGAGATAATTCATCACGCCCAGAAACAATCCAGTTAATTCAATAGACTGCAGGCAACAGTATTTTTCTTCCAATTGCACATTGACCAAGGGCAGGGTGAGGTGAACAGCTGCAGCAATAGATTGTCTCCTGGAGAAACCAGAAAATTAAACGCTTTTGGTGAGGGTGGTCGCATGGATACAGGCCAGGTTTACACATTATTTTATACTTGTTCACATTAGGGACGGTAGAGGTTACAATTTATTAAGATTGATGCCCTTAGCAATACTCCTTGATCCAGATCCTTATGGACATCACGACTGATGTTCCTCTGTCTTTGCATTTGTATAAGAGTCATGAAATTGTCCATAATTACACATTTTTGACAGAACTGTTAAATGTATCTAAAATTCAAAGCAGACACATTCTCGGGTCAAATTTCAGAACTCTAAAGCTATTTAATGAGAATTTTCGCACTTGTCCAACAGTTTATTGCTGTGCTTGACTATGTTTTTCATATCCTTAAAAATGAGTAAGCTGATTGTTGTTAATTAAAGTGTTTTGAGATAACAGCTAACAGAGGGCTGAAAATTGAGGAAAAAATAAGAAACGCAACAATAATGAAACCAAGCTGACCAACTTTTAAGAATGTCTTTATCACATTATGAATTTGGTGACCGAGGAAGAATGAATTTGCAAATGCTTGATGTTCTTATGACAAGAAATTGTCTGTATCTGATATGTTTCTGTAGAGGTGGTAGTAAATTATTTAAAACATCTCCAACTAATTTCTTTTACCTAATAGGTCAGCCAGGCAGCTTTATATATGAGATTAGGGCTGAACGATATTGACAAAATTTCATATCATGATATTCATGCCAGATATCTCGATATCGATACGATACGATACGACTACGGGTTCGGTGAAAACCAAGCATTTTTCAGAAAAATAAAAACATCATAATACAAAAGAATGTGGAAAGTGCAGTTTTAGCGCGGGGGAAATCTATATTGTTTATATCGTTGCTTTTCGATATCAATATCTTGAATGTTCATATCTCGATATGGATACGATGATGATATATTGTTCAGCCCTATATGAGAGTGAATTTTTTTTTTTCACTTTGAAACACTTTATTCAAAATCAAGCATCTTTGAAAACACTACATTGATATTTGAGCATATTCAGTTCAGGGATTTATATATTACATATTAAATGCCTTGCCAAAACCTAGATTTTCTTTCCTTCAATGCATGAAAAAATAGCTGAGTGAATACTTAGGCATGGCAGTTCTTATTCATCCTCCGGAGATATTTGGAAGCAATGCAAATTTATTGACATGAGGAAAATATTAGACCTTCCATCACTCAAAAAATCTTGTCACACTTTCAAGTACATTTCTGGAAATGGTTCATCACTGAAAAGCTGCTAATTAGTGATGTGCGTCTGATTTCAGCAAATTAGAAGAAAACTCAAATTCAAAAGATGAATAGAGGGATCTTTTGTTTTACGAAATCTGCAGAACTTATTTTTTAAAGCATTAATTATCACAAATTCATCATTTGATTCATACAGTCATAACAGAACAAGACAAGTACACCATTTAGCAATCAAAACAGAACATGGTCTTGTTCTATGTTAGCCAAAAGAACAAAAACAACCCAAGGGTCTTTTCTTGGTCATCATTTGTTTCAGGTGAACAAATCACACAAATATAAAACAAGGATTTATCATTACCAGTAAGACACTTTCATTTTTCAAGGGCTCACTCCTTTCAGGCAGAACTGTGTGATTTAGTTGAGAAATTCAGTATTTCAAAGGAAACAGTTGCAAGGCCTAACAGTCCAAACATTTACAGTCCTTGGGTGGCAGCTGGTCACCTCTCGACACACCCTGGATGTTCAAATAATTCATTACCTTGCTGTTACATTCAGAAACCCTATTGAATGATTCTTTGCAACAACTGATCTGATTAAAATAAAGTGACTCAACTTTCAATATAAGGTCATGTGACAAGAACCACCAGACTCAAAAGCAGCATTAAGTCATACTCCTCAAAAGAGTTTGGAAATGTTATTTTGTTTGATTATTTCTCCTCTTTAATAATGGTATTGTATTTTATATCATTGGAAAGCCTGTTTAGTAGCCTTTATAAGAAGGCACAACTTGGCGTGTGGGTAGTGCCCCACAAAAATGTGCCAAAATCCCCTGCAACTGGAGGCTGGTGTTCCGGTGCGCAGAGTGGCAGCATTATTTGGCGTCAGCCCTAATCCAATTTCCAAAATTAGGACAAGTTAAGGTGTTAAGGTGACTAATAGGCTTTCCAGGGATATGTACAATACCAAATGGTATTAGTAAAAGAGAGAAGTAATCAACCAAAATGGCTTTTCCTAACTTTTTTCGAGGAGTATACTTCGAGATGATCGATTTTTAGGTTGTGAAAAATGCATTACCAAGTCTTTACAGGTCCAGGATCTGATCCCTGCCCCCAGCCTGAAAATGTAATTTATTCTTTATGTTAAATGGCTGCAGTTGTTAAAAGCATTTTTATATTTTAGTGGTAAAAACAGGGAAAATAATTAACCTTTAATGAACCCTTGCATAAAGTTATGATACCTGTGAGATTATTCCATTTTGCTGCCTTAATTCCTCTGCGCTCCAGCTCTAAAGTCAGAGCATTTAAACCTTCAAAGACTCCCTCTATGTGAGCAGTATGAATAAGTAGCATTAATCACTCTAATGAACTCAGCGTCTGAGATTCTGAGAGCACAGAGAGAAGTATTGACCCTAACATGTGGGCGAGCAGTCCAAACCACATTTCAAAACAACCTCATAAAGATGGCCTGTGAGTTGGCATGCCATCGATCCACATTTATTGATCTTGTTTGGCCTCGGCGCTTACAGAGCCATATAGTAGCATGTCTTGTTGTTTTTCACATGTGGGCTAGTCCTTTTTTCCATTCTTATGTCTTTCTGGCCGTTTCTGCTGTATCATCTCATTCCAGCTGCTGTATAATACATTCATGTGTCTACTTCATGCAAACAAAAATGCACAAACTGTAGTCTAAATATGTCTGATTAGCTGTTTCACATGACAGTGGGCAAGAAAGTCTGGAATTCAACCCTAATAATAGAATATCTTAAAAGAATATTCAATTTAATCATGTCAGCCCTTCAATTTAGCCCTGACTGAAGAGTGTGTAAAAGGTCAAATTAAAATTTGACAACAGAATATTAATCCATTAATCTATTTTCTTTAGCTCATCTAGGACTGGTTTGTAGCATCAACAGCCAAGGCAAGTTGATCCAAACAAGTGTTTTCTTACCCCTGCTATGTCACCCCTTTTTGCCCTGATATTTCTAGAAGAATTTCAAGGTCACCCACCCAGAAAATTCCCTGAGGTCCATGCTCACATTTGGCCCTCACAGCAGAAGTCTCTCTGCAGTTTTCAAGTCAGTCAATGGCAGAATGAAAGTGACACACGCTAGGGGGCAGTAGGTAAATTTTAGGGTAAAGTCTGGGTCAAAATAAACACTGCTATTTGCATCCAAACATGCAGCTCGCTCCAGTAAATTGAGGATAACTTCAGGGTTTTTCTGAAAATGTAAATGGGGTTTAGGTTTTCAAAGGCCAAAAAAGATGTATAGTCTTCCCTTCAAGCCTGCCTCATGGTTCCTACCCAGTTCAACATACCCTAAATACCTCCAAAATGAAATGCCCAGCAGACACCTTAATCTGATGCCCAAACCACCTCAGATGGCTCCTTTAAATGCTGAGCCAACCTTTGCAAGAGACTCATTGAAACTGTCATCCATGATGCTAGTCTTTAGTCTCTAACCAAAATTGTGGTCATAAGAGCTGGAGCAAATTGGATTGACTGACGCACCAGGCTAAAAACTGCTAAGAAGCTTACTGTGGTCCCATGCTGTAGAAGTTAACAGAACAGTATCATCTGCAAAACACAGGAAAGCAATTTCTACCTCTAGTCTTGAGTAGGTCTACTATGAGTGCGTAAAATAGCCCTTAACCATTCTTACACTTGTCAGTGAGTATGCGATGACGTGACGTGACTACAGGAGTGGAGTGAGTTTGCAAGTGCAGCCCACACTTTCAACCCCCATATCGCCTGGTGCCTTCTTCTTGTTCCTGACATTGTCACATAGACTGACACATACCTGGTGCTTCTTCTTTCCTGTGTACTTATCCCTTGTATCTTAGTGTTGTGCAAATTCAAGTATTTCTGCAACACTGACATATTAGCCACAGCGCTGCTACTGCTGCATCACTTGCTCATCCACATCCTGCTGTAAAGTATGCTTGGGTGAGGTGATCAGTATTAATTCTGATACCCAATCAATGAAAACATGCTCACATTGACTCTAAATCAATGCTTCTAACGATACAATATCGGAAAATCACAGTTTGTTAAATATGTTTGAGTCTCTGAGCGAAACAAAACAAGCTAAAGAAAGGGATGTGTGATTAGCATGACCACAGAGCTGAGAAAAACAAACCCAGTTCGAGTAAAATGTCACTCTTTTTGAGAGTGACGTTACTAAAGATATATGTGGCTAATGTTGCATATTTTGGGCAGCATGGTGGCAGAGCAGGTAGTGCACATGCCTAATAGCAAGAAGGTTGCCAGTTCAATCCCTGTGTTCTTCCCGTGCATGCATGGGTTCTCTCAGGGCACTCTGGCTTCCTCCCACAGATCAAAAACATAATTATTAGGTTGATTGATGACTCCAAATTGCCCTTAGGTGTGAGTGTGAATGATTGTCTGTCTCTCTATGTGGGGCTGAGATTGGCTGGTGACTGGTTTAGAGTGTACCCTGCCTCTTGCCCAAAAACAGCTGGGACGAGCTACAGTCCCCCGCAACCCCAAAAGGGATAAATGATGTAGATAATATATGGATGTTGCATATTTTACCTCTAAGAGAATTTGATGCTAAATGTGTTATGCTTGAAAATGATCATGATTTCAATCCTGAACAAACTGTCAGAATGCTTTAATCTTATTCTCCTGATTTTCACATCATTATCGCACCAAGGCCATCTGTTTTAAATGTTTTTATACGCCATTTTTTAATTTCCCCTGATACTGTTAAACATTCTGTGATTATAAAATCTCCGCGCTGCAGTCCTCAAGATCATATTATGGTCCTCATCTTGTTTTGTTTTGCTCTGTCTGGTAATCTCTCTTTACTTTCTTTGCCTGCCATACATTTGTGCATTCTGCAATTAAAAAGGAGAAACAAAAGACAAAACTATGATTCAAACACGCCAAGCTCATTCACGCGCCAACCCACTCGCACATATGCTTCACATTTGTATCCCTAAATCACCTTATTCATCTCGCTAAATTGCCCTCATTGACAACACACGATTTTAATGCTTTGCTCTGATAGGGCGAGAAGAAGAATGGGAAGTCTTTGTAATTAACTCCCGTCTATTCATCATGGGGGGAGGATGACAGGGCTGACTTGGTATTAATCAAAACATTACCCTGAGCTAGCTTGCACGTGCCAAGCTGGCAGCCATTCCTCATCAATGATGTCACATTAGCGATCTGAAGCTCAACAGTGGATTATTACTCTCCTATCCTGGGCTCAATTAGAGCTCAGTAAACACTTGATAAGCTTGGTAATGACAGTGGTCTTGTGGGCGATGAGAAGATGCCTTTTTTTTGTTTCCTTGATAGTTCTTAATTTCTCCGGAGAGTAACACTTGGATAATGAAAGATTTTGGGCACACACAGTGGAGATCATTATACCAATGTAAGACTTAAAGTAAAAATAGGAGAGTAGTGCTGTTGCGGGGGTTGAAAGACTGCCCAAAATCTCCTCTTCATTACATCATATTCTTTGCATCACTTCTTATGCCTAAGTCTGGGTGTTTGTTGGGGAAGATAAAACATTCCAGGATGTATATTTGTAATCCCCTGTTATCATTATCCTGTTTTTTGTATTTAATTAACAATCCATTTCTCCCCCATTTATGTGTGTTTTTGTTTGTATTATTGTGAAATATGTTAATTGTTTGTGCATGTTTATCGACTCATGCCAGGACAACAGTATAAAAAGGTATACATTTGACTTGTCTGTTCGTAGAATGTATCCTTTTCTCCTTGCATGATCTGTATTGATGAAATAATATGTAGAGGACAAAACAAAAGTAGCAACAAAAGGACACTTTATTTTACGGTACAGGCAAGACAACACTTATTTCTGAAGTAAGCATTGAATTCTCCACAGGTTGCACAATATGAAGCCTAAAGGACAGCTAGTCATCAATCAAAAACCTAGGGTATTTATAAAAGGATAAAGACCCAATCACATCACCCTGGGATGTATTAATAGAGGACGGGTTTAGTTACTTTGTCTTTGAATCTGAAAACATGAGTGTTGTTTTATCAGGATTCAAAACCAACTTCAGCTCCCTCACATTATCCTGTATAGTCTCAAGGGCTTCCTGTATAAGACAGAGGTCCTGATCCTGTGTGGGAACAGATTTATAAATAACAGCATCGTCAACATATAAATGTATATTAGCATTAGGAACATGTGGTAATTTAGCAAAAAAAAGGCTATTTCAAAACAGCCTTTGGTTTCCACTTTGTGCTGTGTGCAACATGCTACAAAATGTCCTGAGTCCAGTGTTGCTATGGCCCACCCTCCTCTGCTTCGTGTCATTTTTTAAAAAACTGGTCAAGTTGAGAGTAAGAGCTGTGTTAATAGCAAACCATTTGTAGGTGAACTCCATTCACTTGAACATGAAAACATCATCCACAACAGTGTCCCACATGTATTTTATTCCCCTCACAGCCAAATGAGAGATCCTGTACGGTGCCAGAGTACTTCAAGCTCTGCCAGTAAAAAGCTGGAAAACTCAGACTTTGGGCTGCCTTTTTTCATTGCCGTTATAATTGCAAAGAACATGGAGCTACTTTAATGGACGATTCATCCTTTTAATGACCTCCCTCCCACAAGATCTATGGGGATTACCACTTGAAACTTGGAATTATTGTTCTGGTTTAGCTCATTTATATATAAATTAAGGTAGAATTATTATTTCCTTAAACTGTTTCCTCCCCTGCACTTTAGCTGAGAATGAAACTAAGACAAAAAGGAACAAACAACTGGCAGATTTAAAATAGTTCTTGGACCCAGGAGGGAAATCTGAGGGCTTTGTTCGGCGTATGTGGAGAAGCTTCACAGGAGGAGGGAAGATTTTTATATTCCCACTGCTGGTGAGGGATTTCTCTAACTGGTTTGTCTAATTTTAAGCATTATTTAGGTACACATTTATGTCTTAAGAGTTGTAAAACTTAAATATCTCTCTGTAGATTCTCAGCGGGTTGCATGTGGAGCTCAAAGCATTATCCATGTTTACAACACAGTATAAATACGCTGTAATTACATTCGACAAGCTCCGAGAGCAGCATTATTTTACTGTTAGGCATAAAGGCACAACAGGGACGTCTTTTAGGGATTAACATGCTTACAGTGGATTTTATTTTTACTATTAACACAAGTATGCAGGTAATAATGGAAAAATAAGAGGAACATTGACATGACATTTATATCAAGCACAGCACTGTTCCAAAAGTTGAACTGATTTAAGTCAAGGTTGCTATGAGTCCATTAGAGAGCTCATTTATGCACTTGAAGATCACATATTGTATACCTTTTCTACAAGATTATTCTGGTCTAGAACATTCTTAGAAAATATCTAAGTTTCTCACCTAAAATGAAACCCAAATATTAGATTTTGGCATGCCACAAAACCCTTCTGTTTGGGTCCTGCTCCAAACAGGCTGTTTAATGTAAAGGTTTTAGTAATATGTCTGACCACACCCAACTCAATAATTGGGTGTGACTCTAGCTTGAACATCAAGACATGTTCCTTAATATGGAGCCAACTGACGGCTGAACAAGCGTCAGGCTCAGGGATTGTGCCCCATCTTGGGGAGTTAACATAACCCCTAATGACACCATTGAGGGATTTTTTTTTTTCAAACCAACTGTTTGAGCACACAATTTTTAACGTGGAGGAGGTATCAGAGGGATATTTTAAATATGGCCACCTATTTTATTTTAAATCATTAAAAAGTCTATTTTGCATAATATGGTAATTAAAACAGTATTGCTGGCTTAAATATTGAAACTTTTCTTAACCACAAAACATCACAGACTTTACTTTTTGGCAAATAATAAGACAGATTTGTTTTAAACATTTCTGCTTATCAGTGCTACTTTTAAAATTATATATAAAATTTGTGTTGTAAGTAATTGGGTGCTTGTCTGAGGATCTATTCTTCTCTGGGAGAGATAACCTTAGTCAAGAGTGAAGGGGAGGGGGTGGCAGTGCCCTTGAAATTGTCTTTATACGAGTGGTTGGATATGTCCACTTGAAATTTTGGGGAAGCCCATTAAAACCATGAACCAGAAGGGAATTTCACGTTATTTTATTATGTATTTTATGGTATTGGATAAAAAACATATTTAAGGAATTCACATTTGACACAATAATTTAACTTTTAGTCCGTGGTAATATAACCGAGAAATACAGACCCAGAGCCCACCAGTAGCTAAGTCCACCTCTGCTGGTCACTTTCTTAAACCGGAGAGTCTTTTCTGGCAAAGCAGCACTCCCCAAAGTTTAACTACACCATCGCATGCCACAGTTTTCTTTAATAATAGGGTAATGATCTCATGAGGACGAAAAGCTGTCAAAATATGGCACCAACCCTTTCCAAACATATATTGTCTTTTCTTTTGTATTATGGCACGTTTTGACTGATGAAGAGGGCATTTTGAACAATAGTGTGTCCTCTTTAATGGATGACTGTGGTGGCTGTCCCAGAATTTTGCACTGATATATTCATCCCATCACTGCGCCACCAACTATTTTTAGTTGGTCATTGAAGTGTGTTTTCAACATTGGATTTATATTTCAACTTTTATCAGCTTTTACAATGGTTTAGATCAAATCACCCAAAACTGATGGTCATTTTTGCTAGCAATGCATTCTTGTTTGGCGCAGGTCTACATTAATTTGAGTTTATTCAAGGTTAAAAAAACAAGGTGGGCTCTAAGAAAGAGGTTTAGGGACCAGTGTTCCAAGTCCATTGTCATCTTCTACAAGAAGCTCGAGGCAGATTATTACATTCCTATAATTGAGGTCAATGCGTGGCCCCCTAAAGACCCTCTCTCCAGAGTTCAGATTGTGTGCTAAGTCACCCCCTGAGCTCGAAATTGAATTTGTTCTTCTGCCAGTGCATTCAAAGTAGAATAATGTGACCTTCAATGTCTCTATCACCAGTAAGAAACACTTGTGTCAGCACCAGAAGAAAAGCATTATTGTCGGTGGTCAAAGATGAACTGAAGCAGTTAAATCCATTGTGCTGCTTAAATAGCATTAGAGTGTGTGTTGGAATGGACTGATGGGAGTTATTTTGTAAGAAAATTGAGAGGGGCTGTTGTGGGGGTTGGATTAAAGACTCAGCCAAGATCCCAGGATTCAGCAGTGCAGTGTTGAAAAGTCACCACATCACAACTTATTCAGCTGTACAGACTTTTGATTGCTCAAATACTTCTGGATTGAAAAAGCCCACCTAGTTTCTGCATATTTGCAAACCACTGTTCATTTCGGCTGAATGTGCAAATGATAATACTAAAATGAAATTAGCTATGAATAACTCGTCCAGTGTTGCAGCCAACAACCACTGGGACAATGGCAGCCAAGCAGAAGTTTTATGATTTTATATTCAGCAATAATGCACTGCACTATACTCCCATTGGCACTTATCCTCCAGACAGACACACTGAGCCGGAGACCCGGGCCATTTCATCTCAGAGGGAGGATGTTGTGGACCATCTAGAACATTGTAATGGCAGCATTAGCTGTGTAACACTATTGGCCATTAGCTCCAGTCCCTGCTGCTGTGATGTGACCTGATGTTTCTTTCTAATACATACAGAGCTCATAAACATCAAAAGAAAATGTATTAAGACTGGCTTTGTTATGATCAGCTTCATGTTTGTTCCAATGCACACTGAGTTATATTGAAATTTCATTAGCCCTATAGTACCGACCCTTTGACATTTTAGTGTTATTAACATGATATAACAACACAAGATATGTTTGTGGCCTACAAAATATGGGCCTAAAGGGGTTGCTTGGATTGACTAAACATGGTCAATACTTGAGCTTAATACACCTTTTCTTACCTTAAATAAGACATATTAAATTTTACAGTATTATAAGAGAACAACAGATGCTAAGCTAGACTTTATTGACTGGGGTTAGATAATACTTAGGCATTAATGATGTCACAATTTATATTTAACTATTTACTCAACCATTTGGCAAACATCCTGTTTTAGTTGCAACATTTACTTTCACTTCCTATGCTCTTGATTTGCCAGCTCTACCCGGCATCAGTACTGCACTTTGAAGTTCTCGACTTTGCAACTCAGACTGTGTCAGGTTTAAGATCACTGGACTGCACCATTTGTTGAAGGTTGTTCAAGATATAATTTAACTCTTCTTAAATCATCAGTACCTCCGCCAAGGGGGTTATGTTCTACCAGTGTATGTTTTTCTATTTTTTTGTTTGTTAGTATGTTTGTTGGCAAGATTACAGAAAAAAAAAATACTGAATGGATTTACATGAAAATTTTACCAGAGGTGTGGTTTGATCCAACAAAGAAGTCATTAAATTTTGGTGGTGGTACAAATATTTGTCTGGATGCAAAACATTCCCAAAGTTTCAAAAAATCCAATAGGTTAACATTGGGCGGAATTAAAAAAAAAATTATATCTCTGCTATATCTTAACGGATTCCTTTCCAAGTTTACAGGAGGGGTCCATGTCTCTATCATCAAGGAAAATTTCACCTGCATCTGATCCAGCTTGACTTAAAAAAAATAAACTTCATAATGGGAAATCCCATTAACAACATTCAATAGTTCATATAAAATCAACATATTGAGTGACATTCCCAAAACTTGCTGTGTTTATGCAGGATAACAACTTCCATATATGTGCTCGGTTTGGTCCTGATCCTGGCACTATTCTGGATCTGGTGATCCAGAATTTTGATCCAGAATTGTATCCTTTACAGGGGTTGTGGAATAGCCACTGCTGGAACTGAGCTGCTTGGCAGAGGTCTGCGCTCTCTGAGTGCTTTTCTAGTTAAAATTAATCTTCAAAGAATGATGAGGTTAAAACCTAGACACCATCCTCAAACTGTGTTCTACTGCTACAATAAACGTGTTAAACCAGCATAAATGTGAGCTCTCTGACTGAAACTTATTTGACTGCATTCGTCATGTATGGCATGTAGGATTCCACTTAGCAACTTACGTTTTATAAGAATGTACGTACCATGGGATGCAGCTCGCTGCTTGCAAGAGAGGTATGTGTGATGGTGATAACAGGTCCCTGAAGACTAACGAGATTTCCAGCGTGGAGCTAAATCTTTTTCTGCTCCTGATTTACACCCTCCATGCTGTCCAATGCATTCCCAAAGCCACAGGAATCTCGTCTGAATAGTGAAATTGACGGGCCTCATTTGTTTAGTTGTCTATGTAACAAAAAGCCAATGTCACGCACAACCCTGTGAGGCGTACCCACAATCCCGCAGGGTAATACTATTGAGTTCAGTTGAATGGGGGGTTATCTGTCAGCAAGGACAGACAGATAAAGGATGACTGGTGTTTGGAGACTTCTGGGATGCTAACAGGTGGGACAGGAGTTAATCAAGCTTGTATTCAAATGTCTCAGACAGACTGGGTAGACCCATCAAATTACATGGGGAAATGATAGTAGGATCCAGAGACAAAGCAAAACACCAATTGAAGCCATTTGTCACATTAATTAATCATTAAATCCCCGAGAGTCCCAGTGTAACTCCATAAACTGGGGTTTATATCTCCCACATGACACCGGTTTGACCTCTGAAGTCACTGTCAGATTGTTAAATAGAGCTGGGGCTCAACTCAGCTTGTAATGGACCCTGCAGCAAAACAAAATTAGCCTTGAATGATGTAGATAAATCAGAAACACTGCCATAGGCTCCTTATTTCTTTTCTTTGTGGCAGAGGTTAGCTCTGCTACTCTACCCATCCAATCATCCATCCTTCAGCAATCTGCCCATCCATACTTAATCCATCTGCCCCATTATTTAGGCATTCATAGTAATGATAGCCCAATTACATGTTAATTTAAGCATTTATTAGACAACAATCAGGTCATCTATGTAAGAAACTGTAAAAATGTGCAAACTATTGTACACACATAAGTCACTTAAATATGTCTACTCATCTCGTTAGACATTCATCCATCAAACAGCAATCCATGCATCCGTCCATTACATATCAGTGCTTCCATTTATGCATGATTGTCCATTCCTACAATCTTCCATCCCATTTAGCACCCATCTACAAATTGAGACCTTCATTATCCATCCATTAATACAAACATCCACAGTTCTGCCCGACCATCCATCCATCCATCTAACCACCTACGAGGTGTGTCAGAAAAGTTCCAGGACTGGTGTCACAAAAGATTTATTACAAACTTCTGACGAAGACGTTTCCCCTTCAAAGTAATCCCAGCATGTCTACAAAGAGATACTGCGGTGTTTGCATCGTTCAGTGCTTGAGAAGAGGCGAGAGCTGTGGCAGGACAAGTCGTGGCTGCTTCACCATGACAACGCGCCTGCTCACAATGCCCTGAGCATCCGACAGTTCCTGGCCGAGAAGAACATCACCCTACTGGAGCAACCTCACTACTCACCCGATCTGGCTACGTGTGATTTTTTCCTCTTCCTCAAACTCAAAGGGGTCATCAAGGGGACCCGTTTTGAAGATGTGGATGACATCAAAAAGGCCGTGACGACGGAGCTGCGGAGGATCCCGGAAGAATCCTTCCAGGAGTGCATGAAAGCGTGGCAGAGAAGGATGGGAAAGTGCATTAGACTCCAGGGGGATTACTTTGAAGCGGAAAACTTGTAGTTTGGATTCTAAATAAATCTTTTGTGACACCAGTCCTGGAACTTTTCTGACACACCTTGTATGTTTGACCATCTGTGTTTTTATGATCCAGTCATTTATTCACCTATTCATCAGTTGGTCAATCCATTCATCCAGCGTGTCTGTCTGTCCAGACAAATATACATAAATTTGGCTCTTGATCAATCTGATTGCCAGTCACGGAAGCTGTTTTTCCCTCTTTGACCTATAATAATCTATTTATTTATTTATTTATCCATCCATCCATCCATCCATTCATCGAATAACTGCCCATCCATCATATATCAGTCCATCCGACCATCAGTTTGACCATCCACCTGTCTTTAGATGTGCTCATCTATTAGCTTATGCATCTTTCCATTTATTTATCAGTCCTTGCCACCAATTTATCTGAGTGCCAGTCTCTTGATTTGTACTTTTTTTAATCACTTTACTCATCCTCCATCTATTGATTAGTTTGTCCATTCATCCATCCCACTATCTCATAAAATCTGATCCATCCATCTATCCAGCATCCATCCATTCACTGATCCATCTGACCATCTGTTTGATCATTAGCTTTTCTGTACATCCATTCAATCATCCAACAGCCCCATCATCCTACCATCCATTGATAACTCCATACAACCATTTCCCCACTAATCTGTCTGTCTTTGCATCTGTCCATCTATACATCCAGCTGTCCATCCATTTCTTTTTCTATCTGTCATTGCATCCATTTATCTTTCAGTTACATCTTGCCTATTAAAGCAGTTGCTGTTTCATTTAATACTTTAAAACACAGAGAGCATACAAAGCTTACGTTATGTTAACATCAAATAAAGCTTATGTGAGTTTAAAGACCTAGAGGTTGAATAAAATTACTTTCATTAAAGAATGTTTATTTTAATTCAAGAATATCTCTTATTTTATGTTGTTTGATGTTTGCCGAACTATATTTACTCAATGAGGAATAAAATCACATTTCTTTAGATTTTTATAAAGGATAAAAAAACAGCACTTTCAATCTACCTTGTACATGCGGGAGTAATTAGCTGTAATATAATTTATCTATATTTTGTAATAATTGATGCACCTTTAGATTAGTCTTTTATGTGACCATGCATTATTAAATTATATCTTGTTGTGCATTCATTGTTATACATTATGAATATATGTTTTGAAGCTAATTACTACTTTCCTTGACACTATTATTGGACCATATGCCACCGGCTGTGACCTTTTTTGTTGTCTTGAAATAATAGCATCATTAGGTGATTAGCCCAAGAGGGCAGCATGCACAGCCAGAGCCTCGACCTCTTTGCCCTCTGTCTCAGTGTATTTTTCTCAAGTTTAATCCCAGCATTCTGCCTTCCACTGGGGAACAGAAAAGAAATTAACCTTATCCCTTACCCTTGTTGTATAATTTCCTTCTAAATAAAGACTACATTATTACCAGCTGCTAAAATACTTAAGCTTTGGATGCAAATGAGGCTGTAGGTGGATTGTCAGTGGAAAGACAAGCAAAGATTTAAATATGTCTTTAAATAATAAGGCGTAAATCTAAATGTTCTGGTGGACATTAGCATAACTCACTTGTACGATCAGTTCTAATGAGGCAGCTTAGTGAACACTTGTGATAAATTATAAACCATCAGTTGTTCTTGAATGTATAAGATTAATGATCATTAAAATTCAACATGTTTACACTTTTCCCAGATGTTCCCAGAACTCATTTTTTCAGCCAAATAATCCACTAAAATATTTGATTTGACATGTTTATAAACTAGGGATATATGATATTATCTGTAGATATATGTATCAGAAGAATATACAGAAGAACCATAATGCTTCACCTTATTATCACTGAATGTCATCACTTTGAAATCAACTGTATCATTTATCTGATGACGACATAATACTTCTCTTGTTTCCTATCTGTTTATAACACAAATTGTCAAAGTGAAAGAAACAGGTTACTTTTAGTAAAATGGAAATGTAATGTTATGATTTTACTACTGATAAAGAGAAGAACAAGGTACAATAAATATTGTACAGGATGTTTGTGAAGACACCCCTATCTAGCTTTTAAAGGCAGATGTTTTGTAATGAAAATACCTGCCTACATATATTCAAGACAGAGTCCTCCAGTTCAAAAGCAGCTGAGCCCAACAGTGCAGCAGGGCAACCTACACTGTAAAAAGTTTGTTGTAAATTTTACTTACCAGCAACAAGCTGCCAGTAAGTTACTGTAAATGTATTTACAGTAGCATCACTCCATTTTAATTTATAGCATTAAAAATGTATTTTCTATAATAGTTTTGCTCATGCATTTTTATTTAAGGTATCATTACTTTGTTTCAATTTATGGCATAATTACTGTATTTTCATTTACAGTATCAAAAGGGTATTTTTTCTATACATTTTTTAACGCATTTTAAATTACAGTGACTTGCTGTATTTTACTTTAAATATTACCATATCTTTAACTATTTTACTGATCATTGATCATCTAAAAGTCATTTTGTAAGAAAAAAAAATCACATACATCAATTTTGTCCAATAAAATACATTTATGCAAACAGTTTTTTCACCACAAACTGTGAAATATTTACTTAAATAAATAATTCCAGCTATTGGTCAGTTGTCCTGAGCAAAAAAGAATTTTCTCTAGATCAATTGGCCTTTTCAGTAAATTACTGTATGTACATTTTACACTAGGTATCTGTAGATTTTATAATAAAATGCTGTTAATTTTACAGAATTTTGTATGTTTTCCCATCATACATTGCCATTGACAGTATTTTATTGTATAGACTTTTTACAGATGGTTGCTATAGACATTATGGTAAAATACTGTTAAGTGTACAATCAGTTACAGTGTAGTCTAGTACCTAAATCCTTCCCTTCAGGGAACAGTAGTTATAATCATAACACTACATTCCCTTTCAGTCGATTCATTCAGTACAACACATATTGTATGGGGCACATATTCACGTCCCACAGAGCAGCCACCGAGCTGGAGCCAGACCTCCAGTTCTCTAGTGTGTCGTAGACCCAGCAGAAAGGACAGTGTGAGCCACAGAAGGGGCTGTCGTGTCTTATGATAAAACCACATAAAAGTGTGTGGTGATGAACAACTTGCTGAAGCACAGATAGCAGCCACAGACCAGGCGTTTTTGTAGAAAACCTTATGAACTGCGTCCAAGCACACCCTCTCAAGAACTGAATATAACTGAATGCTCTGATATTGGATTTTGGCATTCCTATAAACACCCTCGTTTCAGCCCTGCCCACAACAGGCTATTTTAATATGTTTGATATTCCCAGATGGTCCAAGATGTCCCAAGAACTTTTTTTTTCCAAGAATCCTCTCAAATGTGTATACCTGCCTGTAAACCCCTCTTTTTCTGATATGGTCTGTACAGGCTGTATTAATGGAAATCCTAATGCGTAATGCCTAACAACGCCCTCTCAAAAAGTAGATATATGTTTGCCGACATAGTAATGTGCTCTCATGGGTACTGTGGCTGTACAAACTACCTAGGCAGGTCCCTTCCACTGGAGCTGCATATGGACAGAAGAAACAAATATCCAAAATACACATTTTCAGGGTTCCCACTTTTTTTAGAAATTATTTTCCAGGACTTTCCCAGGACGTCCCCTCCCCACAACACAGACAAACACACACACAAACACTTTGCAGTGTCCTTTTCTACAGTTGTACCTTACATTTTGTACATTTACCCAGATTGCTATGTTAATGCCTCTTCCGCCCCAGAGGTCTGATTTACAAGATGTGCAGTCTATGGCTATAACATATCCATTAAATAATCTCTTACATTTGTAGAAATTATGACAAATTTATATTGATTCAGTACAATCACACCCACAGATTCTAGTGTCACATTACCAACTTCATACCTCAGCTGTTTCATATCTTTTATATTCTATGTGATATACATACTAAATACATACATGGGCTATGTGCACATTTTTTTACCCATTTGCCTTCACTAACAAGGCAGAGAGAAGCAGAGGGAGGATGAATATTTTTTCAGGACAATTCAAGCTTCTCCAGGACATTTGACTTTTTCCTAATTTTCCATATGTTTTCCATGACTGGAAAATTGGTCAATCATCTTCCAGGTTTTCAGGACACCTAGGAACCCTGATTTTGGTTTTTTAACAAACATGTGTCTGTGGACTGTCTACACTCTCCCCTCACAACACATGTGAAATCCCTCCACCCTCTTCGTTACTTGCTCTAACTTTCCCAAAATTTTACCGGAATGATGTCAGTTGGGGACAAGCCACCTCCCCCAGATGAGAGATACTCTCCGAGTCAGGTGCTTGTTCAGCCCAAATCTGACTCAAGTACAGGAACATGACTCATCAGCTACAGTAAACATCAGAGCACAGCACTGGAAAGCTGAGGCCACAACCACCTCCTGAGAGAAACTTAGCCAGACAAAGTTTATAAGGAATGACAATAAAACAGCTTGTTTTGAGCAGGGCTGAAAAATACGGGTTTATGGATATACCAAAATTCAACATTGAAGTGAATTTGCAGGCAAGCAACTTCAAAAATATGCTATGGGAACATCTGGAACTAGTTGAAAGGGAGTGAAATATGTGGTCCTTAAGGCTCTATCATGTCATTTTCCATATTCTTTCTATTTATGGAATCTGATGTGCACATCTGACTTCACACAATGCAAGATTAGATTGTAAAGTGATAAATCCTGAGTCTAAAGGGGCACGCAATTCTCACCCACTACACAAACCTCACTCATACATTATTCACAATGACATGGACCAGGGCACCCTCCACCTCTGCCAGCACCCTTTAATTATTTAAGAGTAGCTGTGAAGGGATGCACACCAACCTCAACAGGACGTGATATCAACAACTGCAACACAGGCTGAGATTATTAAGTTTGGATGACTTGTTAAAATTATCTCTTCAGCTGACAATTTTCAGGCCTCACAAACTGAATTTATGCCCACGCTGCGAGACCCCTCACTGTGTTAAGCACAGTTCAAAAGGACACCAGCTGCTATTTCTAAGAAGATTATAATCAACATTGCAATTTTATGACACTGTGACATTACTGTTTAATGCTCAAGGTCAACGGCTTTGTTAACTGAGAGGGGAAGATGAAAATTAATGTGTTTTAAGACGGAGCCATGGCAGATGAAGAAGGGGAATATATTGCAGCCAAAAAGCGTCCCCCAGGGATGTGAACTTTTCTCACTGCCATTCCCCAAAACTTCTCTCTAACAAGCTCTTTAAAACAACACTGCTGTCTTGCTTTCATGATCAACAGCAGTGACAAGGAGCGACACCTATACATAACCACAGATTTTGAAAAGCATCTGCAGTTTAAAGTTGCCGTGAAAATAAAGAGCGGGCAGTCGAAATATCAACAAAAGTGGGGCTACATTTTGGTACAGTGTTAAATTTGTTGACTAATTATTTTCATCATAGTTTTCGCCAACAATCTTTTTCTCCTTGATGAAAACTAGACAGCAACTAATAAAAACAAGTGCACATGGACAACAACTAAAACTAAATAAACTTTACTATTTCTGTTTAGCCAAAATAAAGTACGAACAAGATAAGAATATATCCAATCACAGCTACTTTGGTTGGGTGGAAAGGTTGGATGAGTCAAGAGGAACATCCAATTATAACTGCCTTAGCTTTGTGGTGGTGGGATAAGTTGGGGAGCGATCCAATCAGAGCTACTCTCTTTATGAACTGATATATTCATGTAGAGCAGGTTCACTGTTTCTTGTCAGTTCTGGTATTGTAACTGAGATGCTCTGACAGGTAGCCTAAATAAAGGTGACTGCATTTCACACAAAAGTTAAAATTGTTGCTGGTAATTTCTACATTCAAACTTTACTAGCAGTCAATAAAGGGTTACGTGATGTTTAATTCTATCCAAGTGTAAAGCACGACTTCAGAAATTCAAGGAAACTTCATATAACTTCATATTTTAGTCGACTAAATTTACAGTAGATTTCGTCAACTAAAATGTTGTGAAATTTCATCAACCAAAACTAAAACAATTTAGATTACTAAATTATGACTAAAACTAAAAGATATTTCATGCAAAAGACATTTCATGCATTATATTGTTTCCTCTCTTTATGTAACAAGTAGGTCATTTAATGAAACCAAATTCTTAAAAATAGTGTCTCTCCTTGTCTCCAGAGAGCTAAAATATTTATTTTTGCAACAATTCGTAAAATATTTTGTTGTAAATGGGACAGGTAAGGTATATGTCTGGTTCCACCTAAAAAGACAGTGACAGGATCTGGAGCAATGTCACAGTTACAAACCTCAGAGAGGCATTTAAAAATACTGGACCAGAACTTGTGCAGTTTGGGGCAGGACCAGAAGAAGTCACCCAAAGCACCATCTGTTAATTTACGTTTAAGTCAGGTTGGGGAGACGGTTAGGTAAAAGGAGTGCAATTTAGTACAAGAATAATGGAGCCTTTGAAGCACATTAAATTTAATTAGTTGGTGTCTGGAATTTATGAAACAGCTATGAATGTTTCTGAGGTTAGTTTCCTAGTTTTTTTCATCGACTGTCACATAGAGATCCCTCTCCCAAGCTTCCTTAAATTCTGTGTAAACATGAACGCATATGCTGTGAAAAAAAACCTACAAATTTGGGGGTCAGTGGTTTAGAGCAATGACCATGCTTTATGAGTGTATCTAATTCATTTATAGTTGGAGTTGACTGAAAATTTGGTATGTTTGTGAATTAAAAGTCTCTTGCCTGGAGATAAGGGTAGAAGTGAGCATCAGGTAGAGTTTGTTTTTCTTTTAGTTGTGAGAAGGTTGCAAAAATTTGAAAGAGACTGAGACAAGGAATTGTTACATGACACATTTGAGAAAAGCAGAGCAGGAAGGGAGGTTTTATCAAGGTTTTGTTTAATTGCAAGCCATGGGGGAGTTATGGGGCTGACTGTTTTCTAATACATCAGTGCTGTTCAGTCCAATAATAGGACCAGAAGTTGGGGAGGCTAAGACCTAAAGAGAGCTTAGGTTTCATTAAATGTTTGTAGGAAATACAATGTACTCTGAATCCCCCCAAAAAGGCAAGACAACAGAATCTAGCAGCTTGACGAAGGCTTTAGGTAGAAATACAGGATGAATCTGGAAAAGGTAAAGAAACCAAGAGAGAGCCATCATTTTGATTGCATTAACTTGGCCTATCATAGAAAGTGGCGGTAGTCTAAAAGTTTTAACACTGGCTTTAAGCTTTTCTATCATATTTAAAACGTTCATCTTGTGGATAAATTTAGGGTCTTTAGGGATGTCAGTGTCTAGGTATCAAATTTTATCAGTAACAGTTTTAAAAGGCAAGCGCTTAAGAAAGTTTGAGTTCAAGTCTCAAGCAACTGTTATAAATTCACTTTGTCTCCAGTTAACTGTAAGACCAGATAATGCATCAAATATTTTGGTGAGTTGAAGAATCGGTGGGAGGGATTTTTCAGGGTTGGAAAGGAATAAAATACTGTTATCAGCGGAAAGCAAAATACTGTGGTCAATTTAAGGTTAATGGAGCAGTGGAGGGATGATTTCTGATACCAAAAGTAAAAGGGTTCTGTGGCAATCGCAAATAATAAGGGGCTAAGAGGACAGCTCTGTCTGCAGGATCACTGTAAGGGGAAAGACGGTGACTGATTATTATTAGTAACTACAGATGCTGTTGGGAATTTGTATAGCAGTTCGATCCAAATCCTTTGTACCAAGGAGTTGTGGAAGAAAATCTGTGTCAGGTTGCCTTTCTCTAGTGTCTCTGAAAAGCCAATGACTATGTATAGAACAACAGAGGGTGAGGTGGGTAGAATAATCAATCAATCTTTATTTCTATAGCACCAATTCATAACAAGTGTTATCTCAAGACACTTTATGATAGAGCAGGCTGAAGACAAACTCTTCATTTTATGGATACACATATATGATGTATATAAAATACACATATACATACATTTACAAACACATACGTCCAGCACCCAACATGAATCCATATAGCCAATCATGAATCACTCATCATGGCGGCAAGAAAAAAACTCTGTCAAGCAGTAGGAAATCTTGAATGTGGATCTCAGTCTCATGATGAACAACCATCCACATTATGCTGTGTTGGGTGTGTGGGTGAAGGAAGGGAGGTGGGACTAAAATGGACTAAAGTAAGAACTAAAGCTAGTGACAGATCCATAAGCTAATCATAGGCTGTCTTTGTCATATTTAACAAAACCCAATCTGGACAAATTAGCAGTGGAGTCCCTCAGGGATGTGTACTCTTGTCACTGTTCTTCTGCTGCAACACATTAGATTTGGTAAAATGTAGGAATCCATATAGAGTAAAACTTTAAGACAACTGTAGATCCTTAAAGATATTTGTAACCAAAATCTGCCTCAAGCAAAAGAGTGAAAGAGCACTGTCTAAATTCCACAAGATATGCAATATTTTGGTGCCAAAACATTCATGTGAAGTTTCATGCATACAACTTTATAAACTGAGATTGAGGTGATCTAAATAAAAGGGTTTGTAGGTTATACCTTAAATCACCAGCTAGACCATTAAAAATAGCATCCCTCAGGGATCAGTACTTTGCCCATTATCGTTTGTTGCCACACATTGGGATTTTTAAGTTTCTAAAAGTCGATACATTCAGATACCATGTGTTTTAAGACAACACAATCTCTTTTGTCAAGCCTCTGTTGTCTACAAAATGGAGTCAAAATATTTCAAACTGTTTTGTGCAATTTCAACATCACTCATAAGTTTGCCGAAATCTTTGGTGACTGTAAACTAGGAAGTATCCAACACCACTTGTCTCTTTTTTTCATCTTTGTAGCCTAAAATCAGGATTTATTTTTATTTCTGACTTGATTTTTAGTGGAATTATATCAAATTGAAAAATGAGTATCCTTAGCTGAGTGGCCACCCCTCGGGAGGACAGAATACATGACCTGAACAGTCCAGGACCTTGGAGATGACAATGAACTCATCGAGAAGCCCCAAATTCTTTTTTTATTTATAATCATAGCTAACTTTTGAGTGCCTGACCTGAAAATCTTTTGGTATTGGAATTCACAATCTCCCAAGGTTGAGAGTTGTCCACCCACATCATGTACCAGCTCACGCAGGTCAAGCTGCAGGAGCAGGAGCTGCTGATCAAATTATTCAGTGGCTGCTTCCATCACTGTCTCGTTTGGATCAGACACAAAACAGGAAAGGAACTGACAATAAAGAGACTGTGTGGACTACAGAATGAATCACGGCTGCCAACCTGCACTCCATTCAGGACTTGGACATGTCAAGAGTCAGGAAACTGACAGGAAACATTACTGCAGATTTTTCACACCCTTGACACAACCCAGTCTTACTTTTTCTGTTAGTGCTACAGAGACTGTACAAACAAGCAACGGGAGAACTGTTGGTCCACAGGCTGTCATTCTGAGGAACAGTAACAGCGATCACAGTGTCAGGAACAGTGGGGAACAATAATCCTGGGACACTAACATCCTCTGTACCTGGTGACAGTGCTTTGTACTGGCCTGTACATTAGGGCAAGGAATGAGCAAGTTTGGTCACCAAGAGGGACAATTTATTCTCATTGCCAGAGGGCCAAAGTTTTTGACAGTTTGGAGGAAACTTAAAGGGATGAATTTACAAAATTCTCATATGAAGTAACCTCATTTACTAAGATAAATAAAAACTGAAAAACCAGCAGTGACACTAAATATGATGAGCTAAACACAGAATTAAAGCCAGTTTAAGCTACTTTTTGATGCAGGTTACAGAGCATAACAGAATAATAATACTTGTATTATTATTTCTGTTTAGCCGAACGCATGAAATGCAGTCTGGCAGGAATGATTACTGAATGATGTAATGGTATTTGTAATGTTGTCTCAGCAAAATGAGTAAGATTTTCTTGTATATATATCATTGTTTATGAGCTTAATGTATTTAACATTTTATATTTTCATATCCTTTTTGTATTGCTATATCTACTCCTGCATAGCTATAATTAAATGTGTTTATATTTTTGGCATTCTATCTATTTAGTTCATTATACATTTTGGAATAGCACTTTGATGGTATATCTATTTGGTGCAATACACTAAGAGAATGTGAAATAATATGTATGCTATGTTTCATTTAGGTTATTTTACATTTAAGATACGTTATTTTTGCTCTTCCTACAACATAATGTAATTTTGAATAATGCACCTTTAAGCTCTTTCCCCTCAGAGAACATCAACAGATTGAAATAAGCCAATAGCTAAAATCTGTCTTGTTTACTTTTGCTGTAACATGAACTCACACTGTCAGCTCACATTCCTTGTATGTGTTAATGCGCTAGGCAATAAATACTGACTCTGATTCTACTTCATGAACATGCACTTTTTTTTTTAAATACCTTAAACTGACAGGTGGGCCACATTAAGGGAGTCTGGGGGTCATCAGTTTCCCACCTCTGTATTAAAGCTAGGATACAACAAAGAAAATCTTTCTGCATGTACCCTAACTGCACTTCAGTAAAAGGGGCTAAGTGGTTCTATTGTAGTTTGATTGATAGTAATTTTATTAATGCACAAGTGTAGGTGCATTTTGTTTTAAAATTTGAGTTCACGGTGACCTTGACCATTGACCTATTAGTGCTTTTGTTTATCCCCGAGTCAAAGAAAATCCTTTGACGCAATTTTAAGATGTCACATGAACATATGAGGCTAAGGCTGGGGAATATGGCCTAAAAGTTGCATCTGATTTTATCCAACAAAATTTAATTTCCAATTTCAATCCATTTTTCCTCTCAAAAACCTCCATCCAACAAATAGATGAAACAAATCAAGTTGGATCTTAATTTGTGAAAAAATCCAAATCTGAACAGAATTTTCCTTTTAGAACTAAAATGCATGCTCTTATTTTTGTTTGATTTTATTATTATTATTATTATTATTATTATTATTATTAATCAAAGG
The DNA here is from genome assembly GCA_037902135.1 of Cetoscarus ocellatus. Classification (NCBI taxonomy): domain Eukaryota; kingdom Metazoa; phylum Chordata; class Actinopteri; order Labriformes; family Labridae; genus Cetoscarus; species Cetoscarus ocellatus. Next base: position 78,417 of record JBAMNC010001099.1, read on the forward strand.
TATATTATGTAGTTTGAACATAGGCAGGTGTGTCTACATTGACACAGAAAGCAGCACAATTTTCACATGGGATTCTCCTAAAAGTATTTGATGTCATTAAAGAGCAAATACAAGCCTAAAAACGTGCAATAAAATGGCTGTCTGTACCACTGCAAAAACAGTGAACATTTCTGCCTCTAAAAGATGCCACAACTTACAAAGTGCTATTGTGTCTCTTGAAAGGAAACTTTGGGAAGGGTTTAAGTCCAGGGTTGGGGGGATAAGTGATAGAGTAAAGAAAATAATGTTTTTCATTTAATTAACAATAACAAATAACCTTGACCTTTAACCTCCAAAATCTGATCAGTACAACCTTGAGTCAGAGTGGTCATTTACCCAAAGTGTTAATGAGGGATTACATTCATAATCAAAGAATGAACATGAGGCCCATTGACTTGATCTTTGACTGTCACCTTGTGTCATTTTAAACCAATACTCAAACATACTTCTGCATCACTACAAAGGAAATCCTTCAAGCTTCAGGGCTGACATTATGTCTGTCCCTGAATGTGTGAACTCTATTGTCATCCTACAGCCCAGTCCAGCAACCATAATCTGTCACTGTGCAGCCTTATGAAAGACGAGATAACCTTTACAATACTATCTGACATCAAACTGGGCAGAGACACAGTTGCACCCACAGGCTGAACAGAACACTGTGTGGTTCATTGTAAAGGCTGTCTGTAAAGCCGTTTGGATGAAACAGAACAGCATGGACCTCTGGACCACCTCTACTCCCTTACTGTCTGAGACACTCTGTTGGAGCTCCTGCCACTGTTGTTCCTTTACACCAAGTAGTCCGGGTCAGTGTTTCCACTGTTGGATAACAAGAAATAAAACCAGATAACGAACCCATGCCATCCAAGTTTTACTACTGAGTGTACCAAACCAAGCCGTGCAACAGCCTGTAGATTGGTCACAAAAATCCTCAATTCTCATGCATCAGCAGCTGAAACAATAATACATCCCATGCCATGTTTAATAAGCCTAGGATTCGTTCACTGCTGTTGCTTTAAATAATTTGCATGAAACAACATTCCATGGGGTACTTGAATGCTGAAGTCCTTCACTGTTGCTCTTTGTTTACAATCGTCCTCTACTTCAGACTGCTTCACTGTGTCAAGCTGCTGTGATGTCACGTAATCACAAAGCTGACACAGTAACCCCCTCTCTCTGGCTCACGTCCCCAACTTTAACTGAAGGTACTGCTGGCAGTGGAAACACTCATGTTTATTATTTTTGTCATGATTTCTAATTTTATCCGTCAATCAATCAAACTTTATTTGTAATGCACTTTTCATACAAAAGCTTGAAGCACAAAGAGCTTTACATAAGAAATAAAATAAAATAAAATAAAAAAAAAAACACAAAAAGTAGAAAACTGAGTACAATGAAAATTGAAGACCCCACCCACCCTCGCAATCCACATATAACACACAAACACACTCACTTACTCACAAACACAAAGACATAAAGATGAGATTCAAACAGAAAACAGAATTAGAGGACTGAGGAAACGCCATCTTGAATTAAAAATGAGGAAACACAGGAGCTAAGACTAAAATGATAATTCCAAATCATGATAAGAAATTAGATATAAATATTAAATAAATAAAATCAATTTTAAAATAACAATATGGTAAATTGAGACAGTCAAACACCAAATGCATTTTACTATGTACGTTTTTGTTGTTGATTTAATCTGAAAGGCACTTTGGTCAACCTTAAGTTGTTTTAAATTTGCTACATAAATGGAGTTGCTTTGACGTTTTAGTAATCTATAATCTGGAATGTGCACTGAAACATCTATTACGAGTTTTGTTCTGCCACCTATTGACAATTTGGTGAACTGCATTTAGGGATGTAACAGTCACTGATAAAATGATGGACCAAAAAATTTCCAACGGTTAGTATTACCGTTTCATAATTTAATTGCCTTTAAAACCATGTTTGATTACCTCACTTTGTCAATAATTCACGGTGGTACAGCTTATTGCCTGAAAAAGCCAGAATTATGGCAAAGCAGCAGCGGTCCCTCATATGCAGGCGTGCATGTGCAGTTTGCAATGTTTTGCCTCTGAAAGTGAAAGTATGGTGGTTGGTGCCCACACGGAAACTGTACTGGAGACCCCCCCCCCCCTTTGAAATGGACAAAGTTTTAAGTCTGGTCGGGTTTTCGATTTTACAAGGCTGCCCAGGGGAAGCTAATTGAAGACGGTAACCCTGTCTGCAGAAAATGAAGAAAAAAGTCTCCGGGTAAGAGGCAGGGAAGAACCGCAAAGCACCATCACAAACACCCCCACAGCAGTCCTAAAATTCACATCAGTTTTTAACTAAATAAAACTTTGTTCAAAGATTTCACTGTGTGTTTAAGTACTTTTTGAAAATTTTGAGCGTATTGCAACAATACCAGGGTAATAATAATGACAATCATGATCATTTTGGTCACAATAACCATGATATGAAATTTTGATACCGTTACATCCCTGACTGCATTATAGCTGATATTCCCACAGGTGCTTTTCACAACTGCTGTCTCAGCTTTTTGGGGCTGAATGATTCTGTAACACCTGAATTCATCAATGCATCAGCAGGCAAAAAACGGGAAACTCTGGGTAAGTTCAGGAAACCAGAGTAAGACGACAAAAACAGGAGGAGAACATGTTAACTTCACACAGAAAGGCACCAGCATGGGGAGTGGAGCACCAGCAGCCGCCTTGACGAAAAGTTCTACCACCTCGCAGGCCTGTCTGGAAATACTCATGTTCATCTCTTGGAATTAAGGAATGAACAAGAGACCAACTGGCCTTGATCTTTGGCCCATCATCCATAAAGTCAAACCAGAGTAAACTGTTGTGAGTGAAAATGTGTGCAAAGTTTGATTAAAATCCTCCATCTTCTTCGGATATTACAATCTCAAAAGTAGCCTTGTGAGATGGGCAGACAGACAACCCAAAATTGGTGCCTCTGGCCTTTGCTGTGTCAAGGCATAAAATAAATTGGACCTTGTTGTTGTGCATTTTTCACAGTCTTCACACTGCTTATTTTATTCTTTATCTAACAAGTTGTCTTTTCCAGAAAATAAGATATTTTACAATGAATTTATGATTTGGAAGTTGGTAAGCGTGGAGAAAGGTTTATAGAATAAATCAAGAACATGTTCAGACACAAGTCTAAGAATAATGAAGTGGCCTTTAAAACATTCTGTTGCTGTTTATTCACCTCCTTATTGCTGTAAATAGAATGTAATGTTTAATTTATGCTCTTTTTCATGTAACCACTGTGAGGTAATGAGGTGAGTCATCCAAAACTGCTTATTTTTGACAAAATGTAAGCAATGCATGCTGTGCTACAGTATCAGGAACACGGGTGGGCTGGCCAGAGCTGGAGTGAACTGTCCAGGCTGGTCCATCTGGGGAGCTGGCAAGGAGAGCCTCAACGGATGTACAAATGATGCTCACAAATAACAGGACAACTACCACTGAGCAGGACAGATTTTCTATGACAAGAAGTGTATGCTGCAGAGTGATAGAGACAGAACCACGACCACACTGTTAATCCTCCAGCTATCACATTATCCATCTCCATTATGTGCACGCTGCAGTCTGGATTTCCATTATTCCAAACTGTTCGTCAAGGAAAATGTATTTAGGTGAGAGGCTTACCTCGTTTGTCAAAATTATGCTTGATCTCATTTTCCTTGCACATCATATCCGTGTGTCCCCCGATGTTGACTCCGTAGTCTTCCTGACACTTCCCATCATTCAGCTTGTTGTGGAGCTGGTTGGGCGTGGAGTTATGCGAGTGTCCGCCTTGGTCGTCCTCGTCGCAGTCATAGTCGTCCAGGATGGGCGTCTCGCGGATTGGCATGCCGATGACGGAGCTGCCGTGCTGGTGAGTCCCTCGGGAGCCACGGTAGCTGTCCCTTCCCTGGGGTCCCAGCAGCACTGAGGGAATATAGTGGATCTCGTGCGTGGCCTCGGTGCTGGCGCTCTTTTGAGGTATACGGCGCCGCTTGCACCACCGGTGGCGGGTGTACAGGACGAGGGTGAAGAGGAGGATGAGTAGGAGGAGGGCGATGAGGCCACCCTGGGGAAACAAAAGAAGGAAATAAAAAAGACCGTCAGGGCGGCACAATGCCATGATGATCAGAGTTAATTGGGGACGTCAATATTTCATGTGGTGCACAATAACACAAGCACATAATAATAGAAAATGGACTCCACCTCGAACAATAACAATTACAATCACAGCTCTAGCCCCAGTTCTATTAGTTTGAATGCCAATTAGCCCCATTTGCCAGCTTTTGAAGAGCGCTGGCAATCAGCACTTCAATATGGGAGATCTCCGATTAATGTGTGAGGCTGCTAACAGGGTCCCAAGGAGACAAAACCATTTTGGACTCAAACTAAATAGTTGCACTGCTCAAACATACAGTCAATTATCCAATGTGTGAAACTAGACTTTTAAGGACAAAGCAGGGGAGCGTATTTGTGCCATCTTTAGAAATGAATGCAACCAATCAATGTAAACAATCTGTCGACATATTGTGTTTCTGATGGTTCTGTCTCTCTTTCTCCAGGGGTCTGGTGCACCTTACTGGATAGACTTATGTTACTGTAATTAAGTATCTTTTTTGTGTACTTTTTCAACTGGTGCCTTTTCTCTTAATCAAGATTTTCTTGTAACGTGTCGTACTATATAGGGCTGTGCAATGTATTGATTAAATCGACTATCGTTCAAACCACATTATCAGCATTTTATGAAAAAAATAACAGCATGCAGCTAAACCACTTGAGTTAAATTCTGTATAGTTTCAGAATATATTTTTATTACATAAAAGCAAAACTTGATTCTAGTTTTGTTGTGCCACTTTGATTTTTTTTTCCTTGAGAGGGAAAAAAATCCATTTAAAATCGTAAATGTCGACGATATACAGAAACAGATCAGCAGCAGAAGCAGGTTCTGCTTACCTGCTGTGTTCTCATGGCAACAGTAAACAAATGGTCACCATTCTCTGACCCATGTCGTCTTTAAAATCAGGAATTTCCCTGCCTTTGAAAATCTAAGTAAATATCTGAGGAAATGTTAGATTTCTACAAAATGCGTAACATAGAATAAGTTAACTTAGGAAAGAAATCATTAAATAAATGCAAAATTTTGCACAACGTACAACATGTTTTAATAGTGTTGTCATTAAATCAGTGTTAATTTTGACAGCACTCTTTAATTTAGTTTTAGTTTCAGTCTTTTGCCTGAAATATATTTAAGCTTTAGTCATAATTTAGTCATCTAAATTGTTTAATCTTAGTCTAGTTTTAGTTGATTTTAGTCAATGAAATCTACTGTAAATTTAGTCAACTAAAATATAAAGTGTAAAGTGTAAGGCATTTCTTAATGTTTCCTTGAATTTCTGAAGTCATGTTTTACACTTGGATCCCGCCACCACCAAGCTAAAGCAGTTGTGACTGGATGTCCCTCTTAACTCATCCAACCTTTTCACACAACCAAAGTATCTGTGATTCCTAACTTGTCCCTACTTTCTACATGATGAAATTAGGTCTGACTGGATTTAATCTCTGTCAAACATTTTAGTCTAGTTTTCATCTGTTGACAAAAATGTCAGTTAATTTAGTTTTAGTTTTTCTCAATGTACACCTGTTTTGTTTTAGTTATAGTCTAGTTTTTTGTCAGGGGAAAAGGGTTGTTGACAAAAACTATAACGAAAATAATTAGTCAACAAAATTAACACTGTATTATACCAAAATTTAACTGCAGAACTGATCACAAGTTTAGCATCATGATAATCAAAAATGAAACAGTACTTGAAACTGAAACAAAACCAGTTTAGATGATAAGAAACAGCAGTGGTATCTCCAAATTGTGGTGGCTGGGGCAGGATGTATGCTGTCAGCCCAATCTGAAGTTGGAAACTGTGGCAGCATTGTGTAAAATAATACTGTATATTGCACATTGCAGTATTATAATGTAAAGTAGTATTTAATCATATATTGTGTTGTGTTTCATTGTGCTGTAATAAATCTTAAATTTTGGCATAACAACATATTGCCAGTAGCTTGAAATATGCTTTAGACATTAGTGTTTGGGGATTATCTGTAGAAGTATTTTTCTTTTTATTCCTTTCAAAGAAGAGTTCCCGATGATTACAAAAAAGTGCATCAGAGATAATGATATCCCCAGAAAGTGTCAGTCACACTAGATCAAAAACAGTCTCTATCTGTGTAGATTTGAAGGGGATATGACTCAGAGAAAAAAACAGGCCCCGAAGCCAAGCCATCTCTTGGGAAGCAGTCTTCATGGCTTGAAACCCAAGTCATTAAGAAACAGATGGAGGTTTGTTAAAAATGAGAATCATATGTCACAAGAGTACATTTTTAAAGAGCTAAATAACTAATCAGCCTGCTTTCAAATAATGGAGTACTTCTGAGAGGTTTTATGACATTATTTGCTCATAAAATCAATGAAGAAAATGAAGGAAGATGTTGAAGATCTCTTTGACTTTTAGATTACAATAATGAAACACAGGACACCCTGTGGCACTGATGACATTGGCAAATAATTAAGGTAGGAAGGATACAGAAACACTGCTATAAACACACACACAGAATAAAACTGCTGCAGTGCAGTTTTTGGAGTTACGGCTCTCAAATTCAGCACTTTGTCAGCACATAAGGTACTTTGAGTTGCTGGACATACAGAGCCTGCATTTATCAAAAATACTGATGTTGAAAATTAAGAAGTAGTACAAAGACTGAGTGTTGAAGTGAAGGAAGAAAACAGCTGCCTGGGAGTGAAGCCAGAGTACTTAGAGTTGTGCCTGCTGAGTGACTGCAGTATAGGTCGCACAATTCTACCACCTCAATGTTAACAGATGGGGCATGTGTGGAAGTATAAAGCTAATGTACATCGTCCAAAGCAAAGACATGGCCCAACCTATGCCAACACAATGATAATCATTTATTTTAAAACCAAATATTCCAGATTCCATTTTAAAGCAACCAAAATAAACACTTTATTTTTGCCAGCTTCATAATGAAAAAGAAACTCCTTCAATTGATAGGAGCCATTATTTTGAGTTAGCTTCTTAAATTAATAAGAGACAAGCCCAGGTAGTGAATGTAAAGGCGCTTACACACCTGACAATTTGGTCTGGACTGACCTAACTTTGCTTTGTTGGAAAGTTCGGTTCATTTGGGGTGGTGTGAAAGCTCGCACAAACTCTGGTAAAGACCAAAGAAGAGACCTCTTGTCCACCTGAAAAGAAAGGGACCTGAGTATTTGAGTTTGGTTTATTTTGGGGGTAAAAGCCAATTGCGCCAAACAAGGTCAAAACAAAACAAGCAAACAGCTATTGTCAAATACAACATCAGTAAGCAAGCTGAAGTAGCATTCAATGGCAATATCAAGCAGAGTTTGGCTAAGGTTAGCTTTGTTAGCACCACCAGCCTCCAGTCCTCTTAAGAGGTTAAACTCTACTAATCCGTGGAGAATACTGTGACAGTTTGCTCCGCTAATATGAAAGTTCCACCTGACAGTCTAAATGTAGCCTCATCTCTTTTCTATGGTGCAGAATACTTCTGAATGGCTTCAAGGAAGATGCTGGCCATTTTTTATAACTGCTTACTACTGTACATGCTACTAACGAACCTAGTATACAGTAGTCCAATTCATACGGCTGTTTCAAGGCTTGATACAGTATTTACCTCTGTGACGTTTTGCCTCCACTATGCACCTCCTGCAGACAAATAGGGGGAACAAGTTGACCTCCTCTTTGCTCCGTCTCCAGAGGTAGTAACAGAGGTGTGATTTCGAAGAGAGAAAAGCTTGAGGACTCAGCGGGAGACAGGAGCACTGCCTTTGTGTATATCTGGGGGCACGTGCGGTGTTGCGCTCATCTAAGCTGCATTGCGGCACTTTTGCATAAAGGCATCATGAACTAAGCTAGTACATACTGCATAAAGTATTTGGTTGAAGTATGTTGTATAACAGCAAAATGGCTTTTATTTTGAAGTATGCTACACCCAGCCAAGCTGTTTCTCTTTCTTTTTTGTTCTCTGGCATTGGCAACCATTGCATCAGGTGCATTACTGCTACCTACTGGGTTAAGGTTTGGATCAGAGCAACTATTTTTTAGCAATACAAATACTACGTTAAAGAAAATAAAGTTTCTTTTTAGTATGCAATTAAAGCTGTGTCCTTTTCCTGCCCAGTCCAGTAATTTAGTTGATTTCTGTTTCTGGTCATGAAAACAAAAGGAAACACTAGCTCAGATAACAGCTAGCGCTACTGAATGAATGCCCATTACAGGTCCAAAAGAAGTCAAACCAGTGATGTTTTTTGGAATTTCTTGATGGTCAACACTGAACACGAGAAATGTGCAACATCAATGACATGACTTGAAAAACATGTAATTTGCTGAGTTTGATTCACTTTACTGTATTGTTGTATACAGTAACAGAATCAATGCTAATTGTAATATCAATAACATTGTTGCTATGAACAAAGACCGTGGTTGTCCACCATTTTTGACCACTGACCCACTGGAGAATTGCATTGTGGGTAACAGTATGCAAAGTAGACTGGTCTGATACCGCTAATTTTCCCAAAGTAGTACGACGCCGGGGTATTTTTGGCATCCTACGGACTACATTTTAACAAAATCAATACACAACTGTATTGAAAATGGATGTTATTGCATGGAGCCTGTTGTTTATTACATAGTGGGTCGGCTACAGCCCTAATGAGTGGCTGGTGGCTGTATTACACATCGTTTGACATGATTCATAATGCCTGATAACAAGCAGTGTGAAAGAAAACCAAATGAAAAATGAAACAATGTAATGTGAACTGTAGGTGTCAAAGTGTCCTAAAATTAGCAGTGAAGCAACTGTACAGAAACTGCTGACAATGCATTATTTGTGGACTGCTTATGTATCATTTCCCACATATTTCATCTCGCCAGCACTGATTCTCATATCTACAGAGTGTCACTTATGCCTGGGGGTTTTCAGCTTCTCTTTTCAACCCTTCCTTTTCTTCTATAAGCACCCACTACGGTCCAGTAAATCCAACAAGGGGCATCACATTTCTCTATGGCTGGTTCTATATCTCACCATCACAGAGGCATCAAACACCTCGCCACATATGGTGCAGGGTGATAAAGTAAATCTATACGCACAGACAGAACGGCAAAAGGAAAGGAATGAAGGGCATGCCTCACTCTTTGATTTTTCTACAATGACACCCAATAGGTGAGGCATAGTATTTGATTCATCAAGACATGGCAGCCGAAAGGTGATATATTTGTGATGCTGAGCAGAAATGCAGCATCAGCCCTTTTGCAGGAACATATTTAAAGATGTAGTCATGCCCGCAAAATGCACACACACACTCACACCTACACACACATGCAGGAAATTCAGTCACAGGAGCCTGAAAGAAAGAAAGGAGTCGGCACACACACCCACACTGCAGGAACTGAATCACGACAGAATAATAAATAAAATCCACAAGGGGTCATTCATCACAACATTTAAAATTCCATCTTCATGAGGAAAAACAAACCCTATTGAAATTATAACTCATGCACTGCCGGGTGTCCATAAATCAAACCGCGCTGAGAGGAGAGGCGGCAGGGAGAGGACTTGTGCCACGGACAAACTTGTTCATTAATCTCCGATGGGATGGCAGCTTTTCAGAAATGCAGTCCAGAAAAAAAAAAGGTCCCCTCAGTCTGCACTTCTACATTAATTCCCCTCTGAAGAATAGCAAAGGCATACGAAGGCTTATGTTTCATTTTTTAGCAGGAGAGTGATAATGGATTGACAAAGGATTTTTTCGTGGTGGCGCTGAAGAATGATGATGTAGGATCAAAACGGAAAAGATGAAGTCTCAGTTTAAAGCAGTTTTCCTGTTAGGCGCAGTGGAAGTACTTTCTATTGCTCTGTGATGGCTTTGTTTATTATAGCACTGTGGTAAATGTCAGCTAGGCATGGGAAATATCAAGCAGGACTTATACATCTCTGTTATTTTGGCTGACATCAACCCACTGGCCACTTTAGAGCCCATTTACACACCAACTTACAGTCGCTGACTTTGACAACTTTGAGAAATCAACATATTTTAGTAATTGTATGCTCCTGGGTCAATTTTGCTGTGTTCAATGCAGGTTGATGTATCTAACAGCCCCATGACGAATTGTAAAGACAACATAAACGTTGGCTGATGTAGATGTCATGCATAGGTAACACGCTCAACATAGGGGGACTTTGGCCTAACGGAGCTTGGCATTGCTAAGTGTTGTACAAACGTATTGAGACATTACTCAACTGATGCCATAGGCAGACATATGTGCCATTTCACCACGTGCAGCTGCTGCTGGTTGCAGTATTTCGACACCATGTCAAAAAGACGAAAGACAGCTGTCCCTAATGGAGAGATGAGTTTTCCACTGCTGCTGCTTCTCTGTCCCTCCAGGATGTTGTGGAGGGGATGGTTACCATAGTCCAGGGTGGCCTGCACTATGCTGCACGTACGTCTCTCCAACCTCCAGGTGTTCCAATCAGACTGCAGCATAGAACAGAACACTGCAGACTACTGAATGGTAGCATATACGCAGCATTTTATTGCATATGTCAAAACACCTGAGCCTCCTGAGGAAGAAGATCTGGCTCTACCCCCTTCCTATGGGGTATCTGTTGTTCATAGACCAGTCCAACTTATTGTCAAAGTGCACACCTACATACTTATAGGTTTGCAACCCTTCAGTGACCAGAAGGCAGTTCTTAATGCTCTGAAAGCCTTTGCCAGGTCCCTGAACTCCTCTTCCTGCTCACTTTTGATACGCGCCACAATAGCCGTGTTATCAGAGTACTTCTGAGCATAGTAGGACTCAGACCTGTACTTAAAGACTGCAGTGTATAGGGTAAACGGGAATGGAGCCAGGACAGTTCCCAAGCTTGACAAAGTAAGGCTGCACTGTGAGGTAGTCCACAATGGGACTGGGAAATAGATGGGACTGATCTCAGTTTCAAATTCTAAAAAAACCTAACTAATTGTATGTCAATTCAACTAAAATATTACTTCACTTTATTTTAAAATTCAGTCCCCATAGCATGGAATAAAAAATGCCCTTGTACAAATGTAGTTGGTGATCCCTGCAGTAAAGTATCTCATACTAAATATTCTTCTAATGAATGTGAGCCGACAAAGCTGCAGCAATATGGACCAAAATATCTGAGGAATGCTTCAAGCACTTTGACGAATCTATGGCAAGAAGAATGAAGGCAATGTTTACCAAATAAATCTACACTACTACCCACACTGCCGATATAGCTCCATCATCATCTGCTAATGACAGATGATTGTGATCCCCAAAGTTATAATACAAACGTCCTTTGTCATTTAAATGTAAAGTAACTGCACCTTTAACAATCCAGCCATGCAGCAGTTTGACATTTTAAACCTCAGTGCCCTGCTTTGTATTTCAATCTGAATAATGCAGCCTTGGTACCAAAGTACTGTTACACTGCAGACAGTCTGAAATCTCTGCAAAGTGCAGGCACAAGAAAAATCTGTGTCAGCTTTTGTCAGTTCATATCTCTGTTTATTTGACTCTGTCTCTGCCCTTAAGATTCCCTCAATTTTCCTTTCACGTCTCATCTCACCATGTTTTTCCCCCGCACTTGCCTCCCCTCCCGCTTTTGTTCTCCCTCCTTCTCGATTACTTTGTGTCCCTCAGTCTCCATTCGCCTTCATGTTTGATCACATCTGTCGTCCACTCCTCAGAACAACAGCCATATAAATTTGCAGTGGCAGATGTAGCCATGAGGGAAAATGGCTTTTCTGTTCATCTTCAGACCCTACAAATCCCCGCTGCTTTAGTCCCTAAGTGACTTCACGGGGAAAGGGGAGTCGCTGGAAGCCCAATAATTTCACTCTTTTCTGAAGTATAGGTTTACTTCAGTCTGTGATTATTTTCCGGGGCTTCCCCCCTGAGAACTACGTGATGTGATCATCAATCAAGAATACCCTGAGTCGACCTTATATCATCTGTCACTCTTTTGTTTTTTGGCTAAGTCATTGCACAACAGAGCAATGCTGGACGAATAACATGGTAGGCTGTGAGGCTGAATCAAAATGCTATCTGTTATAGAAGATGGAAAAAGCTTGTAGACATGCAAAGGACTTTGGATATGTGTGTCTGTTGTTTTGGGATAGTATTTCTCACTCATGGACTGGTATTTAGGGCAGGATGTGAGGAAGTGGAGCTCTGTCTCTACCTGCTGGGTTGCCAAAATGTGGGCAGTCCATCTTCGATATAACTTTGCAGTGCAGATGGATCTTAACCTGACACGCTAGACAGACAGTTCCATAAATCCGCCATAGAAATATTTCACTTGTCCATCTGCCCATAGATAAAGTTTTCAGAAGGCAGAACCTTCAAAAACAACTGCAACTGGTAATTGAACGATTGTTCTGCCAGACACACTCTTCAAAGTCCAATCCATATCAAGCCACAGTATGATGTAGCAGCTAGACCCTGTTGTTAGCCGTTAGCTTAAACTACGTTTCAGTCCTTAGACTATCATCTTACATTAAATTATACCGCACATATGTATCATTTACCATTTATATGTGACATGAACCTCGTCAACAACAATCCCGACCAAGTTCTTCTGGTAAACTTCTGAGGACAGCATATTTCGCTTGGTATTGTTAAGTAACCACGACTCCAGGCTACAATAGACCAACTGACATTGGACTTTCGCATCTTTCCCAGTTTCCCAGCAGTGACCCCCAGCTTTCTGGCGTCTCTGATTTGGTCATCCAAAATAAAAAAATACAATTTCCCTTACAAAAGCTTTAAGCAACGTTCTGTGCTCCACTTTTAAAGCAGGAACTGAGTCTATTTCTGATTAAAACTTAGAGGTTGGAGCTTGGCAAGATGGATGTGTGTGATTTCAGACAATGAATCAGGCAGGTCAATCTAACCTTGCAGTGCAGCTGGACCAGGGCCTATGTTTTGTTGCTTGTTTTGGTCTAATTTATGGGGTGTTATAGACCTGAGCCTAATTTGGTTGTATATGGTCCTTAAGCTCTCTTGGCAGGTTCGTATGATTTGGGTGTAGAATGCGGTCCAGAAGGTTCAGGGGACTCAACAGCTCAGGTTGATGTGACGGTAGGATTCAGATCCTAGTACTTTTCTCTGACTTTACATTCTCTTTTCCCAAGAAAAAACACTTTGAAGTGTTTTTTTTTGCTCCATGCTTTGCTCTTTCCCTCATTTCATTCCCATTAGCCCTCCCTGTAAAGGTTTTATCCCTTTTCTTTCTGCTCCAGCTTTTACCTCTCATTGCCTTTCTTTCCCATTTCCCCCTTTTTCTCTGTTCTGATGATAATGTTGTCTTTTTCCCTTTTATCAAACCCTGCACGACTGTCTGCCTGGCTCACAACCATTTCATCTTTTCTCATGTATTCTCTTCTCCATCCTTTGACAGACTGAATGTAGAACTTGGCAAAAAACAATATGCGATGAATTATTCAGCAATTTGGCAACGTTCCTTCAAAAGATACAACCAGCAAATCCTCAGGTAAGACTATTACCCCAGTTTAACAAATGAAAGTCACACTAAACTATAAAAGATGGGTTGTATGTGTTTCTTCCTATTCTTATGGTATACTGAAACCAACTTGTGATATCCTGAATGAACTACTATACTGTGTTATGAGAGGAAAATTATACAAGTTACAGGGGAAAATAAGTTTATCCTGCTTCCACTAGGATCTGTTTACTGTGTTACTTTACGTCACTGTAGTGTTTACTAAAGCCTCTTTCATAAATCCATTGTTGAAATAAAAGTATGTGATGCAGCTTTGGGCTGGATGACAACACAAATCAATGCAATATATTTAGAAGTATAAGCAAAACACATTGTTGGAATTTATCTCCACCCCAAAACACATTACAAAACGATATCCACCTTTATATGACAGCAATATGCAGGAATTGTTTGGATGGATGGCCAAAAATAAACAACATTACGTGTTTTTTTTTCAGTGGTAAATCAAATCTCATTCAGTTACAGAGAGACACAAGATAAAAAGTAGCTTTTGCACATTTATGACCAGCCTTTAAGACCTAATAAGAGGTATGATTTGTGACTTGTTTTCACTTTAGCACCACTCCTCATACCAAAACAAACCAAATCTTCTTCCTCTCATCTTTCTTGTCCCTCGATCCCACTTGTGTGTATTGACAAATGCCAGTCATTCTTTCCTATGGGACCTTCTGTGATATCTGAGGCACATGCCAACCATCTCCCTCCTGTAGCGTTTTATAGCAGAATTGACTTTGACTACATTAGAAATAATAGCTTTTGTGAGGGATTTCGAAAATATCCTACAACAGTGGGCTAGCTTACAGATGCAGTCTCTGCAATTTTCCCCTTCCAGCAGAATTCCTGCTGAGTTCCAGCCAACTACCAGCCACTGGAAGTCCCACCTCTCTGGGGGTGTGCCTAAATTCCCCCATTAACATGCCCATTCATTCAATTGCTGATTGTCCTCATTAGGTGGCATTTCACCCACAAGAATGTTTTCATCCAGTGGGCTTCAACCTTTGCTCCTATGGTGTGTTCCATTTGACCTCAGAGGTCTCCTTTTGGTTGGAATTTCTACTTGGAGATCAGGTGATTTTCAGGTACCAAACTTTGCCAGCTCCCAACGGGAATGTATTTATGTGAAATGTGATGTAATTCCCAGTTTCCACATCCAAATGTAACGCACTATGATCATTAGAGTAGTGTTAGTGTTCAACAGTCACGTCATTGTGGGGGATCTAATTAAAGCCACGTTGGGCAGGTCACAGCACGTTCCAGTCATGAACCAGTCAAGGCTCAGTCAAGGGAACTTTAAGTGGCTCCATCTGTAGCTAGAAGGCTGCAAATTGGATTACAGGTTAAATTAGCAGTTGTCCAAGAACTCAGACTTCCGAAAACACATTTCAAACATTGTCGGGTGGGTTATTATCAAAAATGTAAAATTTCAAATCAGTGAAATAATTCCTGGATTGACATTCGGATTCAGATTGCCAACAAACTCTAACCAGTACTTCATTTTGCCATGACCAACATTTCCTAAAAATGTCATAAAAATCATTACAGGATATTAACTTATTGCAAGGAAATGTGGAAAACTGCACAATCTCACCATGTTTACAAAATCTTACAAAAAATCCTAGGTCTGCATCTGGATTCAGATTACAACTTCTTCCTTGTGCAATGACCAACATCCCCTGAAAATGTAATCACAATTCATTCATAACTTCTTGAGTAATCCTCTTCTCAAACAAACAAAACACTGGCAAAAACATAATCTCCTTGGAAGAGACGACACGTTTGTTTATAGACATTATTATACCTTACAATGCTATATAATCATAGCTGAAAGCATTACACATAATAATTTAATACAAGTGAATTCAATTATGATTATACAGCATTAGCGGAGTATTATAATTCTGCAAAAACATGATTATAAGATATTGCAAAGACGGGACTCAAAGAAAGTGTTACCCAGCTTTCACTTGTGTTGGAGTTATGTTTGACCCTTTAGAGTCCACCATTTTATTCCAGAATTGGACTTCCTTGGTCTTTGTCCACCACTGAACGTTTAGCCCACTAACTTTGGCATTTGGTCATTGGATCACCTTAACATTAGAACCAGCAGAGAAAGAAATCCTCAAAGTATGGCTCCAAGAATCAGACAGATGTACTGGTATCCGGCCACAGCTATTGTCTTCCCAGAGGCATCCACCCATTAAAATGTTTGAGCTTCTGAGAGGGTTGTTAACAAGCCACAGGAAATACTGTTCCATCAATGTTAACACAAAGCTGGAGGCAGCAAGCTCAGAGGGAGTCTGACTCCCCCTCCTTTATTAAAAAGTCATTCCTTGATGGTGGACTAGGCTAAGATGTATTTGATTTCAATTCAGCTGATATCAGTCTTTATTCTGGTACATTTCAGAGATTTAGCGATGATTACAAAAGAAAGAAAATTGACAGAAAACTGAGCCCTTCCCACCACAAAAAAAGAAACAGAAAGCAGCACCTGTGTTGCCACAAAAGAGGCCATCATAGACTCAAACGACTAATTTCCGTGGTTAAAATTACTTATATAGCAGTTTACATGGCCTCCTGAGTTTGAGTCAGTTTGCTGTCGATTGCACCATTTAAAGTGAAAGAGAATGAAGAGGTTAAAATCCAAAAGTAAGCCTGATTAGGCCTGACCATTAAGCTTGATTAAAGTGTGGGTGAATTAAAGCTATTCAATCTCTAATTAAGTGAAAACAGCCCTTGGTGTGTGCCAATGAAAGGTGGCAAAAGGCATCACTGGGGGGTTTGTGAGGCTTTTAAATGAACCACAAAATGCAGGAATGCAATACGTTGGTTAAAATAGAAACTACGGTTTGTATTAATGACTAGATTTAGTGGCTAACACAATTTCGTAAATGACTTACTGTTAGCATCAAACTGTTGTATTTTTTTATTTCATTCAGTTAAAGGAGCAAAGGTTACAAAACCCATTCCCCTATACACCCAATTGACTGTTTTCTTTTTGTAAATGTTCAGTATTTTGATTGGATAGAAATAGGAAATGAAACAACAGGATGATAGGCTGGATTCCAACATCATATGCCTGTTTCTATGATCCGGTGCAGTTATGCTGGGAAAGATTGGAGAAAGTCGCCTATGCCAAGCTGGAGCTCATTTTAATACAACATATGATTTATTGTGAGAACATGTATCTATAATCTTTTCTTGGGTGGTCGATCGACGGTGAGAATTGATCTACAGCATATTGTTTAAGACGCTCTTTTATAGACTCGCTGGAAACAGTGCCAAACTCGCCTGAATTAATTGGTCTCCTCAGTGTTTGGCTCCAACCTGAGTGTTTGTGTTGGTGTTATCTGTGATGTCATTGCTGAATGTTAATGCAGTTGCACTTTTTTCTGCAAAGTGACACTTGTTTTGATGGCTTTAGATTTGTTGAGGACAGAAATAAAACTGTCACCATGGATCTTAGTGATTTGTCACCTTTCTTTGGCCCAACGTGAGGAAATAGAATCCATAAATGGCTGCTGTTTATACAGATGTGTTCTTTCATTTTTCACTGAAAACAGAGAGCACAGAGCCAAGACAGTGACTTCCACATTTATGGTAAATATTATGACTCATGTGTGAATATAATGTAATTTAAGCTTTACTGATAACTCCTAATGCACCACTTAAATGTTGTATTTTAAAACAAATCTATCAATCAAAGGCAGACAATTTCTATATAACACAGCAAATGTAGCAACTTGTAAAAGCTGGCCATACACTTTCAAGGGTTTCTGCAGTAAATAGAATAAAATAAGCACACTGAGAGACAGAGATTGAAACAGAGCCTGTTCTGCAAGTTTTGAAAGCTAAGAAACCAATAATATTGTTGCTTATCAATTAGAGATGGGAATCAAAAACCAATTCCAGTTGAGAATTGACAACAACTCCCTAAAGGACCCAATGGCATTAATCCTGTTGCTTTTCAATTCCTTTCACTTGTTTTCTGCATGCCTGGCAAATCATGGATGTCACTCAGTCACCAGAGGAAGTCAGTAGGAATGATGACAAAAAATCAAACATGCTTTATTTAGTAACTTTTCTTTTTTTATATGTTGTCTTGTTTTCTTTCATTTATTTTATTTTATTTCAATTTTTCTGCCTGATTGTCTTGTCACCTCCTGTTTTGTCTTGTATGTTTTTTTCATCTTTTCAGTTAGCTTTATGTTTTATTTTGTGATTTTCTTTTATTTAAAGCATTGTTATTATTACTATCATTTGTTGTCTTAATATAATTAATTCTTTTTTTGGCCTAACTTTTATAACATTGCTCCAATGTGTGTGTATATATGTGTGTGTGTGTGCGTTTGTACACAAACGTATAAATCTATGTATCAATACATATACTGAACAATTGTAATATTCATATAATTTATATTCTCATATAAAAATGAATTTGACGTGCCTTTGAGCAACAACAGTTTGAAAACCACTTTGATAGAGACTGAATCAGGAAGTATGAGTGAATGAAAAATCAGATGTGATCAATACATTGAAAGGGTGAATGAGGGATAAAAAAAATGTTGAGACCCCTCGTCTATGACTTACAGTCAATTTTTTACTTTCAGCATCTTTATTATCCTTTAAGGCTTGTGTCCTTTTTGTTACTAAACAATACAATTATAATGCAATTATACCTTCATTTATACTTTATTTGTGCTGTTTCTTTCAGATTAAGACTGATTAAAACTTAAGTTTCTCAATGATGTTCCCTCACCATCAACTTAGACCCATATATATTCCTCAGCTCCTGATTTTTCTTCATTATCATAAATGTTGCTGTTATTTTGTGCTCTATTGAGTAGAGTTAACTATGTTTTAATTGCTCTTTGTGGCTGTGTGGGTGGTTTATTTAGTGTGAAACATTTTATGATGCACTTATTGAATGAAAAATCCACTACAAATAAAGTACAATTGAAGGACTGATTGCAGTGACTTTTGATTTATTATTGTGCAAAGAATGGTAAAAAATTGGGTGAATAAATCAGGATTTAATAAAACATTGTCTATGTTCTCGTTGTCCTTGACAAAGCCATTTCCTTTTACCTCTTTGTACATGTTGCAGTAAAACAAAACAGCATGGGAATCTGCCAGACTGGAAATTGTTAATAAAAAAGTAAAGTTAATATATATTGAGTCTGACTGATAAAAGTGTGTCTTACTCATAATCTCAAACCCCATACTTTTTTTTTTTTTTTTGAAATGAGCTAAAGATCAGTCATATAGATCCACTCCTTGTATTTACCCCCAAAAACTCCTGTCTAACATAGAAATATTATTTAAAATCATCTTTAAAAAATACTGTGGCTGAATTATGACTCACTAATAATTCAAATAACCACTTTTTTTCCTTTACTTATATGGTGAAAGCAACATGACTCTGAGCCAACCCATCGGACACATGCTCTGTGGTTTAGCCACCATCTGTGCACAGCAGAGTCCACCGCTCGCTGAACCCTGCTAACAAACCACCTCCTGCTTCCAAGGGAAGAGTGGACAACTGCAGTCTTCTGGGTAATCTTTGGAGAAATACTCACTGTGCAAATGTCAGAAGGAAAAGAAACAAAAAAGCAGGTGGCTGCTTCACAAAAAAGCCACAGTTGACAAACCAGCAGGGTTACATGCCATTCAAATATATAGACAACCATCATCTGCATAAGGCACAAACCATTGTATACATTCAAGACCTTCAAGCCAAGAAAAACATTCAGCCTCTTCTCTTTTCAACTTTCTTTTTTCAAGTCTGTCACCTTCCTTCATGTGTCTACCTCCCACTCACACCTACCTTACCCTTACCTCTCCCCCCCCGCTGTCATTGTTGTATCTGTTTCTCCCATCCCTTTTCCCCTCAGCAGGAAGTTAAAGTGGCATGTGCGCTAGCATCTGCTCTCCATTCTCTCTGTCCAACTAGAAGTCGCAGCGTGAATGACAGGACTTGGCTCGACGGGTAATGTTTCCACCCGACTAATTCACCTTGGAGAAAGCATCTCTGTCCATTATCTGGACACATACTGGAGAAAAATAACGACTAACAGCCTCAGGAGCAGTGTGGACACTCTAAGATTAGCTGTTTATGATGTGTTGTCTGGTGATGGAGGATTTTGGGACACAGGAATGGATTTTTACATTGTTTTAACATTTTAGGTTGAATGGCATACTAATCAAACACTTCCAAGACCCTAATCATCCATTATAAGTTATCATTGCATTCGGGACACATTTAAATTGTGTGTTTTGTACTAATGATGTGTCCTGCAAAACTCTGTAGGGTGAGGGTAAAACAAGAGGCAAACATGATCCGTTCAAAAAGATTTTAATAAGAGATTTGAATAAATAAAGCTGTTGGGAGATTGTTTCTTAAAATACTTAGCATCTTAAAATGGTAAACATTAGATGCACTTCAGCTTACATAGTGCTTTTCTAGTCTTTTTGACTATCCAAAAACATTTTACACCACAGATCACATCTATCCATTCACTCTCACATTCAGTGTTAATTTTGTTGACTAATTATTTTCGTCTTAGTTTTCATCGACAACCTTTTTCACCCTGACGAAAACTAGACAGTAACTAATAAAAATGAGTGCACATGGACAAAAACTAAAACTAAATCAACTGACATTTTTGTCAACAAATAAAAACCAGACAAAAATATTTAACAGAGACTTAATCCAATCAGACCTAACTTGGTCATGTAGAAAGTAGGGACAAGTTAGGAATATATCCAATCACAGCTACTTTGGTTGTGTGGAAAGGTTGGATGAGTTAAGAGGAACATCCAATCACAGCTGCCTTAGCTTCGTGGTGGTGGGATAAGTTGGGGGGCGATCAAATGAAATGATATATACATGTAGAGCAGGTTCACCTTTTTTTGTCAATTCTGGTATTGTAACTGAGATGCTCTGTCAGGTCGCCTAAATAAAGGTGACTGCATTTTACACAAAAGTTAAATTTGTTTCTGTTAATTTATAAATTCAAACTTTACTAGCATTCAGTAAAGGGTTATTAGCTGTTTTATTTTATCCAAGTGTAAAACATAACTTCAAAAATTCAGGGAAACATATAAAATGCCTTCCACTTCACACTTCATATTTTAGTCGACTAAATTTACAGTAGATTTTGTTTGATAAAATGTGAAATTTCATCAACTATAACTAGACTAAAATTAAGACAATTTAGATTAAATTATATAAAAATATAAATTATGACTAAAAATAAAATATATTTTAGGTAAAAGACTTGAACTAAAACAAAATTGAAAAGTGTTGTCAAAATGAACACAGCTCACATTCACCAAATGATAGGTCTGGGTTAATAAGTTGTCTATCAGTATCATCAAAGGCTTTCACGCCCTTTTATACCGTTAACATGCCACTGACACAGCAGTAGTAGCAGCTTGGGGTTTACTGTCTTACCAATGGGCACATGGACATGTGACATCCGGAGCTGGGCTCAAACCTTTGCCTTTTCAATTCATGGAAGAACATAAACCAGACCAAGCCACCAACGTCCCTATGCCACAATGGTAAAACCAACAAATTAGATCAACTAGTGGATAAATCAGAAGTGTATTTCCTCATTCATGTCTAATTCAGTGGCTGAACAAATACAAACCCCCCTCTTCCTTAAATTCTGCTGGCATCGTCTCTCATTGGCATTGTCGTCAGAGCTACTTATCATTTATTGGGTCTTTATCCAAGCACTTAATGCTCTATATTTGCTGCCATTGTTTCTGGTGCACAAATAAATAACATGGACACGCAAACGCACAAGTGAAATGGGACAATTTCATCACTGATTGCATCATTTCTGTTTGGGTTGGCAAAAAGGTATTCAAGAAAGAAAAACAAAAAACAAGCAACAAGCTAATGGCTTTGTATTCAAGCTCTACTGCTTAAATCGCCCAAAAAATCATCAGGGTACATCGTCAGGAAAAGAAATTTCTTTTCACATTTCTGCAAAATCAGCCTTGTAATTTTAATGGAAGACACACGTTCATCCATGTGATATAATTATAAATGCAATAACAGACTTGTCTGCTCCTGTTAGAGTCATGAATCGTGAACATTTCTTCATTATCAGTCGATCAGACTTTATTTGTATAGCACTCTTCAAAAAATGTAATGTCACACAAAGCGCTTAACATAAGGTACAACAGCAAATACAACACACAAACACACACATAAGTGAAAAAAAAGAAAGAAGAAAAAAAATAATTATACAAAACATAACCCCCCCTCCCAGTCCACATTCAGCATGCACCCACACTCACACTAAGAGGGGACACTAAAGACAGGTAAGGACGACTGAGGAAATGATAACTTGAATTAAAAATGACGAAACACAGGAGCTAAGACAAAAATGACAAAATCCATGACGATAAATAAGACAGTATTGATAATAGAACAGACAAAATAAAAACCCTAAGGACAAAATTTAAAACAATTAACCTTGCTAAGATAGGATAATAAGAAAATAAATAAAAAGAGGTAATTTAACGCAAAACAATACACCTGAAACTAAAACGTAGAAATGGAAAATGAAACAGATCAGTAGTATAAAATAAAATCAGCTAAAAGTCAGACTAAAAAGGTAGGTCTTGAATTGCTCTTAATAATATGAACAGTTCTGCTCTCAGGTCTTCAGATGGACTGTGCCACAGACAAGGTCTGTAATAATGCAATGATGCTTCACTGTATGTTTAATTTTTTACTTTGGGAACTATTAAAAGTCCCAACCTGAGGACCTGAGGGCTCCACTGGGCTCATAGGGTAAAAACAAAACCAGATAAATAAGAAGGAAAAAGACCATTAAGAGATTTAAAAACCCTTGTGTGCCTTGTGAGAAGCTGCTGATCTACTTCGCTCACACCTGAACTTTACAGAAAATAAAGCAAAAGAAAGTCAAATCTGTCATGTTTTGTTGTTTGACATCGGGTGAAAGCTTAATTTCAGTCCACTATCTGATGCATAACTGTGTAATAGTTTGAATTTCTTGTCAATAAACATTCCACTATTATTTTAAAAGATATTTCTCCTCTTTCTTGTCATTTTTTTCCCCCTCCTTTATCTCCCCTGTGGGTCAGATCTGCAGGGTAACAACTGTCCCCCATTGGTCAGCGACTTATTGGTTATATTTCTGAACTTTTATTCTTTTAAAGTTTCCATTAATTTACTATTAGAGGTGCACAATATTATCGGTTTGATATCGGTATTAGCCGATATCAGCCTATAAAGTTAAGTATCGGCATTGACCAGTATTTTTGGTAAATTTTTGCAGATATTTACAGTCAATATATCAAGGGGTTGATTTTTGCAAGAGTTAAATGCTGTTTTTCTTGTTCTATATTTGTTCCTTGCAAAAATTTACTGTAACACTGAAAGAAACAAGTCCATTTATGTTAAGTACAGAGCTTGAGTTGTTGACCAGAAATGTCGGTGTTGGTATTAGTATCAGTGATGATGAATTAAAAAATATCAGCATATTGGAAATCGGCAAAAATCCAATATCGTGCACCCCTATTTACGATTGAATTTATCCTTCTTCTTTACCACCAAACACAGGCTTTGTTTGTTTACCCTTGACTATAGTGTTTATTAATTGTGAAGATAACTTAATAATCATTAAAAAAAAAAGATATATTGGAGGTGATCTACCAACTGAATGTGAACCATAAAAAATAAGATGTATTGAATAAAGATAATGTGAGTTGTCTGTATAATATGGACATTTTTGGTTGTCTTTTTTGCCTTGTTTGTCTTATGCCTGTGTTAAAACCCAACATGTCTTCAGGCTGTGTCCCTGTTTCTGAAAAAGCAAATTAATTTTGGGTGAAAAATATTGAAAATGTGTTGTATCACACATTCTTGTATGTAGTTCTTTTAATATGAGGGAAATAATTTACTCAGTAGTGGCTGAAAATAATCTAAAAAGTCCAACATCCCGGCTATCTAACTCACCAGAGAAATTACACTGACCAAAAGCCCGTACCTAATCATAAAATCTGATTACTCTGTGATTGAAAACTGAACGAAAATCTCCCAGAGCTTAACTGGAAAGCGCCAGGTCGACCTTTCCATTTTGTTCCCCCTCACCATGGGAACTAATACATGTCTCCATCATCTCCATGGACTCCTATCCCTTCATTACCCCACCACTCCGTACGCCCCTTTTACACGCCGCGATGCACCAACCCACGATGGGGGAAGATTTGAGGGCTGATAATGCAGTACTCAGCTCTGACCGTCTGAATTATAACACAGAATTAGGGCTGATTTGCTGGTGTGCTGCTCCCACCCACACTTAATACCGTTCTCTGAGGCTTTTTCTAGCCTTCGCCCCTGCTCTGTACACCCACCACTTTCTTCTTGAAGCCAAACAAACAATAAGACTGTTTCAGGGTCTCCAAGCTTGGGGCATATAGAGGAGGTCTGCATCGGCACTATATATTGCAGAAAACAATAACATGTCAGCTGGAAATGGGATTTTTTTTTTTTCCATATATGCAGCACTTGCGGGGAAAAATGAATACCTCCTCTACAGTGAGCAGTTACGGGTCAGCGTGGCATGTTAGCTTTGCTATTGATATCAATAAAAGCTCTCTAAATGTTTTGGATGCAATGTAGTTGTTTTTTTTAACCCACAGTACAGTTGAAAATTTCCATAAAACAAGCAGTTTGTTTTAAATTTTTGAGCCAGAAGCAGCAAACAATTTGCAAACTGATGCTTACAGTGTTTGTTTCAACTTATCACAAACACCCACAACAATGTGCCTTCCATTGACAGCTCACTGTGAGCAGAACATAAATATTAATTTTTATGGCACAGTTAAAAGAAAATAGGCTCAATTTTTTCAGTTTGTATTAGGAGCAATTTTTCTTTACGGCAGTGAATTGTGGGCACTATAATCAAATCGGGAGTTTGACAAATGGGCCAAAGGAATATTGAATCATTTCACACAGAGCTCTGGAGGACCTCTCTACATGCACAAATCGCCCTGGGCTGCAGAGAGCTGATGCCAGAGAACAGTCCCTTCAAGCCGCTGACCCAAAGCCTTTATCATATCACATGACCTGGGCTGGAGAAAACCAGGACCACAGCAACCACCTCATTCAACCAAATCAGGCTCAGGACCCAAACACCTCACAAATAAGACCAAATCACTGTTACAAGGTTACAATTTAGCAGATGCTTATGTCCAAAGTTGCATTCACACTAAATGCAACTGACGCAACCTCGATAACCACTCTCCATGCAAAGTCAATGTACAGTCGCATTCAGGTGCGACCAGATCTCAAGCAATGCAACGGATGTGATCTGGGCGAGTTGGTCGTGCTACCAGGTCCCTTTGGGCATGTGACCAAGTCGCATCACTTAAAGCTGAGGAATTTGAAAGTTTCAGGCGACATCGCACGTAGCTGTGCTGCAACAGCCAATCAGCGATGTGTGGGTGTGTGACGACACCCCCAACAACTGTTTTTGTTACCGATCACAGAGTGAGAACATTAGTTAATGAGTACATTAGTTCCACCTTATTCAGCAGAAGTGGCAGTTCTCTGCAGTCCTGTCCTTCCTCATCTACATCAGCTGCAGTGTTTTATGGTTGGTAGATGGGTTAAAAAGTATACAGTTGGAATAATGTCAGCTAATATATATATGATATGACAGCGGTGAAACTTCAGTGGGCGGGACATCACTTAGCAACGCGACCAATACAAAATGAGCTATTTTATGGGCAGACAACGCGACTTAAGTGGGCAACTCGATCGCTGTCACCCAACTTGAGTTCGGTGTGAACGCACCTTAAAGCAACATACATATCAGGTAGGCTTGATAGCAAAAAGGACTTTCACTGAAAGTCCACCTGGGATGACAGGCCAGGACAGGGAACTGGACTCCTGACCTCATGCTTGGTGGAAATGAGGTTTAACCCACTGAGCTATCTAGTCGCGAATCAAGTTATCAGTCAATAAAAGTATATATACATATATGTGAAATACTGGAAAGAAGTCCCTCAAAACCAAAGTAAGCTGAAATGTTTTTTTGACCTTAAACAAAGAATCCGGACTGGCAGGTTACATGAAGACCGTAAAAGATCATTTACTGAGAAAAATTCCTGAGGCTCAAACTCAGTGACCACAGATAAGTTATAGAGATGGGTCATAACAAAAAGAGCTGGTTCCCAAAGGAAGAAACCAGGATTTACCCCTGTGCCACAACACAGCATCATGTCTGCAGTGTGCATTTTAACGAACAGGACCACACGACAGCAGTTTGAAGTCTCATCAAAACTAAAGAGCTCTGCTGAAAGGTCAAGGAGAAGAGTTGTTTCACTCGTGACAGCAATGGGCCTCCCGGTTCGTGGGCATGGGCTCACAGTTCATTCATCTGCACCTCCAGGTAAGTTGTGATCTCGCCTGCTCCTCAGTTTCCACAACAGTTTCACTCATCCCTCTTTCTAGTCTGTAAATCCTTCTGCAAAAGTCCTTCCTCTGTGTACTCCAGGTCAGAAACATATCGTCTCATACCCACGACTAAAAGAATGTTTTTGCCAAAATAGCAATTTAGCAGTTTTCGTCTGAATTGCTATTTTAATCAATTTTAGTAAAGTTAGTGTTTGTTGTTGATAGCGGAGGGATACAAAACTCCTATGTCGCAACACACAAGTTCCAAACATGGGCTTTGTCGAGGAAAAGTAAAATGCTGTAAATGTAATTTTTGTGTAGTTTGAACTTAAAAGTTGGTCAATTACTAGGCTTTCAATGGCACCACTAACTGATATACTGTATGTTAGCTAGTGTCCGCCCTTGGATGTCTCCCATGAGACAAACCTCGCAAGTTGATTTATTGGCAAACATATTCTGCAGTTCCATAGACCTTTGGCAACCCAAATTAAAAAACTGAACTATCCCTTTAGACTGATTTTTTTTAACAGCCCTGCGTACTATACAACACAACACAGAATAATACAGTGTTAATTTTGACAGCACTTTTTAATTTCGTTTTATAGTCTTTTGCCTAAAATAAATTGTAGTTTTCGTCATAATTTAGTCATCTAAACTGTTTTAATTTTAGTCTAGTTTTAGTTGATGAAATTGCACAAGAATTTTAGTTGACAAAATCTACTGTAAATTTAGTCGACTACAATACGAAGTGTAAAGTGTAAGGCATTTTTTATGTTTCCTTGAATTTCTGAAGTCATGTTTTACACTTGGATCCCGCCACCACCAAGCTAAGGCAGTTGTGATTGAAAGTCCCTCTTAACTCATCTTACCTTTCCACACAACCAAAGTAGCTGTTATTGGATATATTCCTAACTTGTTCCTACTTTCTACATGACGAAATGAGGTCTGATTGGATTTAGTCTCTGTCAAACATTTTAGTCTAGTTTTTATCTGTTGACAAAAATGTCAGCTAATTTAGTTGTAGTTTTTGTCCATGTGCACTTGTTTTGTTTTAGTTATAGTCTAGTTTTTGTCAGGGGAAAAAAGGTTGATGACACAAACCATGACGAAAATAATTAGTCAACAAAATTAACACTGGAAGGATAGGATGCCATTTTGTACAACAGGATGTTACATGATAATATTCAGTGGGATATGATTCCAATGATACCATACTCTTAATATAATGACCATCATCTAAAAATACACCCTTCAGCATCATCTGATCACGATACCCAAACAGCTGATTCTGAGAGCACAATTACATTGCTTTCGTTCAATAATAGAGGAAATGGGACCCTATCATTATGACTCATGCAGCGAAGGTTGAAGAAGAGCAGTATTTACTGGCAACCACAGGGGCATTCAGTTAAATATTTCCTATTATACCACCTAATGGGCAATCAAAGTATAATCACAAAAATAATGTTTTTGGCTTCCTGCAATGAGGGGACTTGTTTTTGTATTCAGTGCACCCAGATTCAAGATAAATGGTGTTAATTCTTTCTTTGGTTCTTCTGTTTTTTTTTTTTTAACTTATGACCTCAAACTGAGTATTTCTTGCAAATTATAAACAAAAACAGAGCCCACCACATGGAATCCTGCTATGGCTTTTATTTGATGTAATTACACTCCATGACTTGAAGTGAAAAAATATATTGGCAAAAGAAGAGTGGGAAATAAAAGCGGATGATTAAATGCATCCGTTTGCAACCCATGAGGTCAACCCCTGAGGAGACTTGTTTTAAATTCAAAATCACACACAATAGATGAAAAAAATAAAACACTGTACATTAAGATCATTGGTTGGGTTTTTTATGCAACTATTGAAATGGAGCCTGGTATATTCCTCACAATAATGACATCCCATGATGCTCTCTGTTTGCATGGTAACCAAATATAATTGCCTGATGACCATGCACCGCTGCTTGCTCATTACTGTAGCAAATTAGTGCTGCTGGAGAAGAGGAGTCTGCGATGGCCTCACAGCCCGGCGCCACCCCCTCCTCCCACCTGCACTGCATTACCGCCTTTTCATTTGCTTTTAGAAGAGATAAATGATATCATCATATTGAGGCAAATGCGAGCTAACTGTAGGCCCGAGCCGGTGACATTTCAGAGGGAGAAAAGTGATTAGAAAGGTAATGCCAATATTTGCAGTGGCGTCGCAAGGGGGCTATACAGGTCTGCTACAGCTGTTGATAACAAGGCAATAAGAAGGTCCTGGACAATGAGGCCCTTGGGGTGACTTTGATTGAGAAAAAGGGAAGTGCTGAGGAGCGGAAGGGAAAGGGAATGGATTTTTTGCTTTTGTAAAGATACAGGCACCCGAGTGTGGACAATGGAGCATATTTGTAAAGAGCAGCCAAAGGGGAGAAATAACCATGGACACGGACAAGGTAGGGCTGGGAGATATGGAACAAAATCATTTAGATGTTTTAGCTCATTGGCTTTATACAGGGATGCTGCCACGAATGTTTGTGCCCTTTAAAAGTATAACAAATAAGGCCCTGTACCAAACCAGCATTACAGTATGTCAAACCACACATGTGCAAAGCAAATAAAAACAATAAAGAACAAATATAGTGCAATAAAATACTTAAAAATGGACTGCTTAAAATCATTATGGCTAAGTTTTTTCTGTTTGAAGACACACTCATTAGCAAAAAAAAGGTGAATTTAACAATTCCATGCAAGTAATTTTATGGCATTTGGACCATTTTGAGTACTTAGCATGATTTTGTTCAACATTTACATTTAAGTTGCAATCAATCCTGAATAGTCGCTGGTCATTAAACCCTATAACAGACTTCAACATTTTGACAATCATACATTTGTCCTGCTCCATAACCTGTTGAAGACACAATTTTTTCAATGTAACATCGCAGTGCAGCTGGATCCACCAAATTCAATGTCTTTCATCAGGCAGATCCATTATGTCAATCTCCAAACTGTTTAGATTGTATTCATCCCAAAGCTGCACAGCCTAATATATGAGCGAGACAACGGCAGAAAGCGACTGCTCACATAAAGATTAGCATAGATGCTAACAGCTTCAGTAGCAGTTTTGTCAAATCTGGACTGCATTTCTTTATAAAATGAAAAAACAATTAACAAGAGTAAAAGCATGTCTCAACAGAAAGTATATCTTAGCTCTTCTTCCGATATGTTTTGACGAGATTTTGTTTTATGAAGTAAATCTTGTTTTGTACTTTACAGTGACAGTCATGCCCACCTGTTGTTAATTGTCCATCAGTGTGACATCATCAGCTGACAGCTGTAATGTTAATACCCTGCCTTAACCAGTGGTATTTTCCT
Organism: Cetoscarus ocellatus; assembly: GCA_037902135.1. Lineage (NCBI taxonomy): Eukaryota > Metazoa > Chordata > Actinopteri > Labriformes > Labridae > Cetoscarus > Cetoscarus ocellatus. The sequence goes on from JBAMNC010001099.1 coordinate 107,898, forward strand.
GCGATTAACAGACCAGCTATTCAGTCCCAGCACAGACAAATCTGTGGGCAAGGTTTTTGCTGAATACTCTCACTTAAGATCTTTCTCCCCCCAAAAAATAGAGATGATAATAACATTTTGCAATCTAAGCAAAAATTATTGTGGTCCTTATTTCCCATCTCTAACACAGGGTCATTTTGTTCTTTCATTCTGCCCGCAGCGTCTTAGTAAAGGAAAAATGTTTTCTATGGCTTACAAGGATTACTATGATTGTTCTCTTTGCAGACAGGATTGTGTTGTATTTAATAGAAACAGAATGAACACAAAAAGCAGACAAAGGCCTGACTTTCTCTCTGCTACGCCAAAGAAAAATCCCTGACTCAAAAGCCAGCGGGTACAATGAAGCTATGTGTGATTATAGGTGTTTTTCTATGTGTGACTGCTTGCTCGGATACCTCCATCAGAGGCAGCTGGGGCCTCAGCCCTTGTTATATTCCCTGTCGTTTAGCTCGAAAAGTGAGGCCTTTATTTGTGTCTGCAGCTGTTGGCCAAGTGTCACCACAACAGCTTGTGAGAGTAGAGCTGTCAGCGAGCACCAAGAGCTGAAGAGACGGGGAAGGTAGTCTTTGTCCATTCATGCCAGATGCAATCAAAAACTCTCTTTCACCCTCTCTCCAAACCAATCGCTGGTCTGTCGTAGTGTTGCTCATATCACTGAAATGTCTCCTCACTTTACTGGCAGCTCTACAACACACAATCCATGCAGTATGGTGTGATTCAATTGACACTTTCTCCCTGTGAGGGGCATTGCTAAAACAGGAATATGTAGGAAATATGTCCGTCTGAGTGATGGCAAGAAGTCTTGTCAGGAACTTAAAACCTTTGGAAGGAACCTGAGCTCACTTTGTATTGCGATAGCAGGAAGCAGTATAAACAAGTCGTGTTTCAGCTTCAATCAAAGTGTAATTACATCCCCTTATCCCAGTGTTCCTAAGGACAAAATATGTTTTGCTACAGCAAAATGTTACCCAAGTAACTAGGAACCGTTTTAAACTTTTGGTTTAGCTGGATGAATGTGCAGTGAACAAATATTTATTGTAAAATTGGCTGCAAGATAAAAGGTTGCTAGTGCCTTTTTAAAAGCTTTTTTACCTAATTTTGCCGTGAACTTGCTTTTCAGTGAAACTATTATGTATTGCCCTAATGTTGGAGAGAAAAAAACTTGCGGGGTACTGGTTGAATTAAAATACTGTTTTAATTCAAAGTGACATATGTCCAGGCAGGTAATGCTAGCGTCTCTAGCATGTGGCATGTATCCCTGCATATAATGTGTAGGGGTATGCAAAAGCCACAAGGTAAGCTATCAACAACACTTTAACAACTTTACTCTCATGTTTTGTAATAAACATGCTTTTGGAGGGAATTGTATTGTATTAATTAGCTGAGGGTTTATAGCAAGGTCAAAGTTACACCTCAGTTTGGGAAGTGGTTCTCAATTACTTTACGAATTTTCCTAATAAAACGAATTAAAGTAAAGAAAGCTAACAGAAACGTGATGTAAGGAGCCAACATTGATTTTCAAATAAATCCAAGCTCTGACAAGGCTAATAGCCAATCACAGTGCACACTTCTGGATTAGCACCTGGAGTGGCCAGTCAAAATTCCAAGGTGCACAGGACCCATATTAGCCATGACTCTGCCTAAACAGGCTGTGCCCCCACTGACCTGTGACCACATCCCCCAATGAGGGTCTTACCCCACCATCTGAGAAACACAGGTTAACGCAAAATGTGGCCTGGCTCGGGATGCTAGTCTCTTTGACAATTAGCTCACCTATTTAAACATTGCTATATGCAAGGAAGCTGCCACATACATGCACTGGCATAAAACTAGCCTCTAGCTGTGCCAGTAATGCCACTTTGCCACATTGAGTATGGTCAAGGTTACAATTTGTTTTACCCTCTTTCATTTGTTTTGCAATGGCCCCACTGCACATAGCATTAACTAAAAGATTTGGGGCAACTCTCAAAACAGCCTTGTGCCCTTATTTTGTTATAAAAATGTATCCAAGGGATATACTGAGAAAAGGTTCCCAGTGTCTTCTGTGGAAAAGTACCTTTTTTCTCTCAGGAACACTGGGAGGTGGGAGCAGGGAGGGGAAAAGAAAACAGAATCGCAGCAGTGACAACTTGTAATGAATTCAAATTGCTCTCTAGAAATGCAAATAGATGACACAGGTCTGAAAAACACTTCCAAGGCCAATTCAAATAGCACAGATGTTCCCAATTGGTGCTTGAGTCATTAATGGCTGCTAGCAAAACACATCTGCTATCATTAGCGCTAAGGGGAGGGGAAAAACAAGCAGTTCAAATATACATTAATGGAAAATTTCCCAAAGACTTTAATCACCGTGCTTGGAGGGCCATTAAAAGAACAGCAGGAACCAGGATGAATCAATAGAGAGGTATGGGAACAGAATTAGCCGCCCGCCTGCCAGCCTAGGATAGTTAGTATGGCAGAGCTGGGTTTTTGTTATCTCAAGAACTCATCGAGGTTAATGAGATATGCAGTGGGGATGGTTAAATTCCCAGCAGTAAACATCTCTGTTGTGATTCATCAATATATAAAGAAGCAGCTAAGTATACTCATTTGCCAGTCCCGAGTGTCCCATGGTTATGAAACTTAGCGTCTACTCCAGAAATGTTCGTGTAGTTTCAGCTCATTATTGCACATGAAAGTTCCAGAGATGAAGTTAGAACAAACAGCATGTGGATAAAGAAACACAAAGGTAAATATGACGGTATGTGACAAGGACTGAACCATGACTAAGAAAGCTAACGACTATGAAACTCTTTCCCACATTCTGTCACGTTGAAATTAGGTTTGTTTATTACTAAACTAATCTGTGAAATGTGCTGCAGGGATAACTTAATAACACAAAAACCCAATTACCCATTTTTTGGAGCATGTGAGGTACTAAATTTATGCTCAAGGCTGCAGTGTTAAGTTGAGGTGGATGGCTGGTGAACAAACGGTCAAATACAGTCTGGTTTTATGTTTAAGTGGACACAAACATTATTCTTTTGAAATTTTTTAAAGTAAATTTCATTTTCCATGTTATGCCTTTAACATTTAACCATTGGTTAGATAGCAAAAGACTGGGGGAGATAGTGGAAGACAGTCAAAATGCATTCTTTTGGGGATAATACTGATGCTAACCTGATACGCCAGGTAGACAGTCCAATATAGGCCTACTACTTAGTATGAATTTCACTTGCCTATCAAGAGTAACAATCAAAATCTGTAATCAGGCAGGTCTGTCTTGCCAAGCTCCAATCTACAACAATTGTGAGTGGCCCAAAAGCAGCACGGCCTAATCAGCGTCCTTTAAAGCAGGGAGAAGTGGGAGCTAGGGGTGAGACAACAGCAGGAAGTGACTGTTGGTACAGAGATTAGCAAAGATGCTAATGGCTTCAGTAGCAGTTTTATCAGATCTGGACCACGTCTTTATGAAATGAAAAACAAATAGCGACACTGAAAGCACTTCTGGGCTTAAATAATATTTGCTGTACTTCCAGCATGTTTTGCTGTTATTTTGCTCTTCGTTGTGGCTCATATTTTGCATTGTGCACACACAGTAGTGCCTGCCTTCGAAGTTATCTGACTGTCCGATAATAAATGTGATTGGCAGAACAATCGTCCACTAACCTGCTGCCTATTCCCAAGCACTTTCTATGGGTTGTTGCCCAGATGGACTAACAGAATTTACTGAATGGTCCATCTGGTGTGCCAAGCACTTTCCATGGGGCAACAGTCCATAGAAAGTGCTTGGGAAGCACAAGACCTCTCAAAAACATATCCGGAAGGTTACTGGACATTTGATCTGTCAATAGCATTTATTGTTTTCAATCAGAAAATGAAGTAGGTGGGCACTATTGCAGAGGTAAAAAGTAAGAATTGTGAGATGATTAGGACAACAAACAATTTCAGATTTTGGATAGTTAGGGGCATGATTGACATGATACAAGTCTGTGCGGTGCTGCTATTGGTCAGGTGGTCTTCCACTTAATCATAATTCAGTCATTTTGTATGTGAAAGGGTCAAGCCAAGGTTAAGTTGAGAAATGGGTACAGAATGGCTGAGTCCACATATTGGCTTCCAAAGCCTCCTTTGAAACAGCTGACGTCCCATGGCTCTGTCCAATTCTTTCAACAGTTTGTGACTGAAACTCACTTGCAAATGGATACTATTTGAGACCGTGCTGCACATGTGTAAGGACACTTGTTTTCAAAAGAGTCTGTTCTTCCTGCATAGACAGTGAAAAATGAGCGCTGTTTCAAAAGATTGCACCCTGGAATCCTTTTACAAATCTTCTACGTATTCAGGCACCAAAAACCTTATTGTCATGGTAACAGACAAGTGCATAACACCGTGTCCTAACTCAACACGATGCACACAAGCATTGGTGACAAAATCAGGCTCATTACATTGGACGTGTGCATTCTGCTAGGACATGGTGGAAGTCTGGTTAATTGCTACTGCTACATTGTCATAAAGCTCTTCTACCAAAATGTAAACCAGCACGGTGAAAAATATGGCATCTTGTTGATTTGACAGTGAGTTCAGTTGCTTGGAACATCTCTGATAAAAACGTACCAAACAAAATTAAAATGACAAATACTGAAAATCAGATCATTGTTTGTGGTAGAAGACACCTTTCTGCCCTATACAGAGATAGGGACCAGTTTCCATGCTGCAGAGTGTTATACCCCCACCAAGGAGGTTATGCTTTTTTTCGGCGTATGTTTGTCTATTTGTCTGTTTGCTTGTTTATTAGCAAGATTACACAAAAACTACTGGACAGATTTGGTTAAATTTTCATGAGAAGTTGGTAATGGCCCAACTTAAAAAAAATGTAAGTAAGTTTAAAAGATTTTGGTGGTGTTCCAGATAACCACCATTAGCGAATGATCATTTTTGCTCAATAACTCTCTAACTAATAATGATATCAACGTGATTCCAAGTGCTAGGTGGGGGTTTTCAGGGTAAAGGAATCAAATTATGATGGTAACAATATAATGGAACTATTGCTTATAGATGTAACAGCAATATGTGAGCTACCTTGGCAGAGGTTTGCGCTCTCTGAGTGCTTTCTAGTTTTAAATGGTAATGCTGGCTGTAGTAAGATATTTATACACATTAAGCATTACTGTTGTCCTGTTATATGAAGCTCAACTCCCCAATTTCCATAAATTGCTTGATTTGATTTTCCCTGAACAATACATAAATTAAAAGGGAATTAATATCCATCACAAAGACACAGATAAAAGCACACAAACTGCCACAAATGAAAGTTAATTCAGCCATTAAATTAACAACATTCCAGGGTTTTTAAGTGAATGAGAAAAATGTTTGATTTTTTTTTTTTCTCCCATACACAGTAAAAGCTCTCAGCCGTATTCTCACAATCACACGTGTTCAATAATCCTCTCACTTCAGATTTTATTGTGTTCCTCTGAACCTACAGACTCCATCTGTAACTGTGTAACCCAGGCAACAGAACGGCTGACAGCAGGTAAATGAGTGGTCAAAGGAAAAATAAAGAGGAGAAAGACTAAGAGTAATGATATGAAGCACTTCTACCCGAGTCTTCTCTTTCATTAGTGTACTCTTCTCCACCTGCATGACAAAAATCTAAAGGGAATTCATTTGCTTTGGTCATGACACTTGGCCAGTCAAACAAGAGCTCTATTGCAATAGTTTGTGTTTTCAAGCATGAGCGTGCTGTGTGTGAACAAGAAGGAACAGACGTATTATGTATGAGGCGCACATCAGCATCTGAATGCTCTCTGAATAAAGAAGAATGAATGCTTAGGGAATTATCTAAACAGTATCACAGCATTCGCAAACAGTTTTTGAATACAATGTCAATTTGAATAAGTTCAAAAGAGGAACATAACGGAAAGGAGCAGTCAAAAACTTACAGGACAGTCACTTTCTTTCATACTGATGTGCATACGGTAGGTACCATGAATTGATTTTTGGAGTCGACTAGTTGCCATACAATGATTTGCAAATTCATTTAAATACACTACAAAGACAAGATATTTAAGGTTCAAACTGATAGACATTAATGTTTTGTTGCAAATATTAGCTCATTTTGAATTTGATGCCTGCAAAAATGCTTGGACAGGGACATGTTTACCACTGTGATACATCCCCTTCCTTTTGACACCAAACAATAAGCATTTAGGAACCTAGGACATTAATTGTCGAATCTTCCCCATTCTGGCTTGATGTACGACTTCAGTTGCTCATGGTCTCCCTTGTCATGTTTTGCGCTTCATAATGCACCATGCATTTGGAGGACAAGGTGGGACCGGTCTGGACTATAGGCAGGCCAATCTAGTACCTGCAACTACGAAGCCACGCTATTTTGACATGTGCAGAATGTGTCTTGGCAATGTCTTGCTGGACTATGTAGTCTGGACTGTCACTTTTATAGCAGCATATGCTGCACCAAAACCAATATGTCTCTTTCATCATTTGGGTTTTCACAGATGTGCAAGTTACCCATGCCACAGGGACTAACACACCCCCATACCATCACAGACGCTGACTTTTGAACTTCCTGCTGATAAAAATCTGGGTGATCCTTTTCCACTTCAGCCCAGAGGACATGACGTCCATGATTTACAAAACTCGTCAGACCACAGCACAGTTTTCAACTTTGCATCAGTCCATCTCACGTGAGTTCAGGCCCAGAGAATCTGGCGGGGTTTCTGGGTGTTGTTGATATTTGGCTTTGGCTTTGGCATGGTAGAGTTTTAATTTACACTTGTAGATGTAACAACATACTGTGTTAACTGACAAATGTTTTCTGGAGTGTTCCTGAGCCCACGTGGTGTTATCCTTGACAGAATGATATTGGTTTTAAATGCAGTGCTGCCTGAGGGATCAAAGGTCACGGGCAGTCCATGCTGGCTTTTGGTCTTGCCGCTTACTAACAGAGATTTCTCATATTATTCCATCTAACCTGTTTACCCATGGAATGTTCCAAGCAGAAGTTTTTTTAAGCTTTCTCAGTCTTCTGTTGCCCCTGTCCCAGCTTTTTTGGAACATGTTGAAGACATCAAATTCAAAATAAGTGCATATGAGGGCCCCCTTCATATTCTTAACACAGTAGGGCCTGTGAAACAAGAATAGATACCACTAATTTGCAGCTATGGGGCTGAAACACTGCCAGGGAATGGAAGTTTTAGGAAACAGTGGAGTTACTTTGGCCATCACTTCTATAGTATGAATCATTTTCCTGTCAAAACATCACTGGCTGCTGACATATTTCATCAGTACATCCAGAAAGACACTTGAAAAACATTACCTACATTTGAAGATGTGCCACTTGATATTCCAATAACATCTCAAGAATATGGATTTTTTTATCGATCTTTTCCTGACAGCACTTAAAAAACGAAAAGAAGGAAATGATGAAAATCAAGACAAGCTTTTAAGGAGAAAGTTGGGGTGTAAAGAAAAATGTCAAGATAAAGTCTACATTACAACACTATGGTCCAAATTCAGTTTTAATAGTGAAGTCAACATTTTGAAACTAGAGCAAAAAGTCCATGTAAATGTCTCTACAAAATGTTTTGTATGGATGAATTCAACTCTCTGTTTTATTTCACAAATAAAGAATAGTAATCAGTGCTGGATCTCTCACGATACTGTGCTGTTCAGAAGAGTGAATAGCACAAGCTACAAAGGGGTCAACATCTGACCTTTGTCTTGACATTTCGATTTGTTTGTCAATATTTCCTCTTTTTTTTCTAGAAATTGGAGGCTACAATTAGCATTATTATCAGGATTTATGATATTTTCCAAGTGCACGACATTGCCCCTCTCATTCTTTATTTTCCCTGTATGGCCATACTCTTCATCTGTATATCAGGGGATCCATGTTTGGAGGCTTTAGGATTATGACGCCATAGATGCTCCGATCATCCTAAACTAATCAAATCACAGGAAAACATTTGTCGCACATAGCTCCAGGCCAAATATTGAAAAAAAGCAGGTACAGGTAAGTACGTACAGATAAGCTTACAATTTCATACTTTTGCTCTTTTTCTCTATGGGTGGTTGAAAACAATAATGTTTTCTGTTTAAAAATAATATAAAAACTGAACTTGGATGGCCACCTTTAAGCCCAGGCCCCCTGCCCAGGTATCATTCATGTGGGGAAAGTACTGGAAGTTTACTTTTGGCCTGTGCAGTTAAGATCTCGGTCAATAGAGAATGGAATTATCAGCAGATCTTCCTCCAAAGGGTAAGTGAACAGGTTTGCGTTTGGCGAATCATCAAACTGGCTTTAAAAAGTTGTTTGTGTAAAAAAAGGGGCTTGATTCATGCCAAAATCCATTCATCCTTTAGTACAAACACAACATAATGGCAAACTATACCTATTCATATCTAGCAGGGCCTGAAATATTATTGTTGACTCGCTGAGCTAAATAGGCAGATGAAAAAATTCGACCAATGAAACATATTTTCCACTAGGCAAATAAATAAAGCAGCAATTGTTTCAGAACATTCATTAATTAACTAGATACAAAAAGATTGGATACCTTAAAATAGATAAATATTTGCAAATTAAAGTTCAAGCTTTTAGTAAAGGAAAGTCAAGAGTTCTCCACTTGGGATGCACGATATTAATGTTTTGACGAAATCTAATATGACGATATTGTCGAACTCATTATCAATGACACAGATAATAACATTGGTTATGTTACATTATTGACCTGAAAGTGTTGTTTATCAGTGTCTCATGTTTGTGTTTTGGAGTGTTTTCATGACTTTAGAATAGGAGCGTCCATACTCAGAAAGTTTCTCTCTCACATTCTGTATATTTTTTATACACCAACTTCTGCTTTTTCTGAACCATTAAAGTATTCTGATTTGGTCTTCTGTCTACTTTGGTGCTGGTTTTTAATTGGCACATTTTCACAGAATTCTAAAAGCATTCATTTGAATACTTTTATCAATGTAGCTTGAGGAAAAGTCTTTTTTTCTGCTCTGTTTAAGGGAAGCAGAGTTTCTAAATCTCTCTTTTCTCCCTCTGGCAGAAAGCCCTCTAAGATTTACTTGACAAATGGAAAGTCTGTTCACATTTGGTGCTTGGTGGGTCTGTATTTCAGAATCTGGATATGGACCCTGAAAATAGCTTTTCCTTCAAGGCACCCCCTTGAACCTTTAAAACTATATCACAGGGGGAAATTTGTAGCAGCTGTGTTTTACCAAAACATTATAATGAGGTGAAGATGACTTTTGACCTTCTGAGTTGAAATCTTTTTTTCTGATAACATTCTAGGGAATACTCGTGGTCATGTTCATTGTACAAACAATAAATAGACCATTCAAATTGAGTTATCTCGGTGACCTCAACCTTGACCTTTGACTATCAACCTCTCAGCAGATGATTTTTTGAGTCTATTAAGACATAAGTGCCAAAACTTCACAAACTCTCTCAGGGTGTTTGTGAGATTTCACATTTGCTAGAATAAAACCATATGGTTGACTGGATAATGTTTCCAGTAGGAGTGGATAAGACTGGATTAAGTGTTTAGTCTTGTTATGGCTCATGTAATAATACTGCTGTTGACAGTAACATCCATTTATTTAGCTTGAAAGAAATATTGGACATCTGGCAAAGATTTAAAAAATAATTTAGCTCTTGCATATAGCAATGGTTTTTAAAATGATGCACCAAACCTGTTTTCATTTGGTTTGGTAGATATCAGTACCACACTGGTGCCAGCTTCCGCTACCAATGTCTCAATGTGAAATTTTAGCAAGGTTAATTATACTTTGGTTGGAGTCAAATCCCTGAAAATTAAATTTCAGTTGAAAAAGAATTGGTGTCAAAAACAAGTTAAAAAAAATGTGTTTCAGTGAATCAGATCCGTAGGTGCCACTGCAGGATTTTACATCTGAACTTTTCACTCTGAACCCTGAACCATATGTGACACATGTGGAGTCAACAATCACTCCTGTCCCTCATTTTTGGCCAAGTATCAAGAGATGCCGCATCACGCCTTCCTTAGCAGCTTTACAGACCTCAAGAGAGATACAAACCACAAATTCGGTTGCAACTACAACACATAGGGTGTTTGAACCAGGGTTTGCATTTATAATATTTTGTATCCATTTGGTCCAGTTGGTCTTGGTTTCACAGTGCAATTTTACAAGCAGATAAACTGACTTTTCATAATAGACCTACATCATATTGCCATCAGTTACATAGGTTGTGTGTCTCCATATTTTACATTGATTGGTGTGTTAGCAGGCTGGTGTCAGTATGTTAAAAAGTGTTAGCTTGTCTGTGTTTACATATAAGATAGATGAGAGGATTCATAATTTTGCCACTGTATTGATATCACAGATGCTTTGTTGGAACTACAAGCTAAAACAACTACAGGAGCAACACAGCAGGGTAATCCAAATTTGGAGTATGAGTTTTCTTAAGTGAAAACTTTATCGCCATTGACAGGAAAGGAGGAGAAAGCTGCATGCAACCCTGCAGCTACAGCAATGTTGTGTCAGGAGAGAAAGTATCTCATCCCTTTCATCCTCTCGGAAAACAACTGTAAAGTCTCAGCATTCTCATGAGTCTCTTGAATTGGTCTTCAATGAAGCTGTAGAACCAAATTTCAATCAAACATTTGGTCTACTCCTCTACCTCATATGCTACCGCAGCTCATTTTATTTAGAAAAAAGTTACAATACGTCCTTTTTCTGGGTTAGCTGGTGGTAACTTACAGTCATTGGTACGAAGGTCCGGACCTTAAAAAATAATGCTTTCACACCGGGCACGACCTGAACCATGGTGCAGTTTGATTCAGACCAAGACCACCTCTTAAGTTTGGTTGTTTGGTCTGGACCATGAATTTATCAACCGCCACTTTGGTCCAGATCAAACTGAAAAGTCCAAAAGTCTGGCCCAAGGGTGTAAGCATGAAAGCATCCAAAGAAAATAAAAGATGTTCACAAACTCAGCATTCTCTGACCTGAGGTTAAAATGAGTTGACTGTAGGTTGCTGGTCTGGTGGAGTGGTAAGCAACCAAGCACAACCCATATACATTTTTGCCGGCCCGGGCTAGAATCCAGCCTGTGGCCAGTTTGCAGAGTATCCTCCCCTACTCTCCCTCGCCCCCTTTCACAAGTAACTCTAACAAGCCTTAATATGGTCCTTTCTATGTAGTACCAGAATCCATTATTAAACTGGTCATGAGAAATCACAACAGCTTTTCTATGCAGAAATATGGAGCCTGCTAAATAAAAGTGAATGTTTTTATGCATACTGAATGACAAATCAGCTCTATGACATGCTGTGCATCTAAAAATGCAGATGGCCAGCAATCAGTGTGAGCTGGATAATCGCCAGAGCATACTCGGACAATCACTTTGAGAAAAGACAACTCATACCCGAGTATAATTGACAAAGAATCATTAATGACATGATGGGAGGTTGTGTGTTACGTGTAAACAATGGGTTCTCTGTAGATATGCGCAAATGTGAGATAATTTATTGAAAAGACAGAAAGGAAAGTATTTCATCTTCTTCCCTCATGTCACAAATGAACCTGGATCAGAGCCATGATGACAGCGGCAGAGTCCTTGAAGCAGCCCATAGCACCTCACCATGTGTTTAGCGCTCTGCTAAAATCTGGAAAGAAAGCAGCGATGAATGAGAACATGTGGGAGCCGTGCCAGACAGCCTCCATTACGAGCTGCTTGTATCATTGGCTCCCCTATGGATACAAGAAAGAGAGGGAGCCTGAGCAGAGCAGGACACGTAAAGAACACCTTGACCTTGTGTGCACGTATGGTGTCGCTCTCTGTTAGAGATTACAGTGGATGGTGGTTGGTAACGAGGCTACTTTCCCCCTTATGGGATAATTAAAGGAAATCAGACTTTATGCACTTGCCCAAAGTGTACAGGTGACCTCGTATCTGTGCTCAGAGGGAGAGGAAAGGGCTGCATGGACTATTGTACAACATGGACAAGAACAGTTGTTACCCAAAGTGTTTCAAGGGTTCACTTTGCTCTCTATGGGGTAGAGTGGGCCTCAGACTCTTCTCCCTATGATCTTCTTAAAAGGGGATGAACATGACTACCAGAAGATCATAGGGAGAAGAGTCTGAGGCCCCATTTACATGACAACGTTGTCACCAGAAAACAGAAAGGTTTTTCCTCTGCGTTTTCAACAGCACTCCGCGTTCCCCCGGAGACGATGTGAAAACGATACACGTTCACACAGATCCCTTAGAACGACTGAGAACACTGTAGTGTGCATGCCAGGCCAGTAGTTGGTGATGTAGGTTTGTAGTGAAACAGCGGTGCTACAACACGCGTACTCTTTCAGGTGAAGACAAATTTTTCAAAAACAACAATGGTGAGTGGACGCACAAAGACGCAGGATTTTTTTTCTGTCTGGACAACAAATCTGTCTGGAGTTTTAGTCTGGATAATAAACTGAGCACAGTAAGCAGCACACATGTTGCTCGGTAGACGGCTGAAGCTGTTGTTGTTGTTGTTGTTGTTGTTCCTAGGTGTGTGCACAGCCTTCATCTGAAAGAGTACTGCGCATGCGCCGCGGGACATTGTTTTCCCTGAAAACACTGATTCCTGTTAACACGGAGACAAACAAAAGGTTTTCAAAACTTTTCACTCTGGACTCTGGTTTACAAAGTTTGCGGATTAAGGCACTCCAGGCACCGTTCTTGTGTCAATGGAAGCCAAAAATACAATGCAAACTCTCAGTTTTCAGCCGTTTTCGTTGTCGTGTAAATGGGGCCCAATTTAAAACCTCCAAAAACACCTCAATTATTGGGGTTAAAGAGATCAAACTAACCAAAAGTTGCATTTAAATTTAATTACAATAAAAAATAAAGTAAAAATTAGATTTACTTATAATAGTTAATAGCTCTACTTAAGAACAGCGCTTTGTTCGTCATTTTCACTTTTTCCCCACAGACCAATCAAAATCAAGACAGGACGGAACATCTAATATAAGCACATTCAACAACAATGTCCTGTCTCATGATAGATGCGACATTTGTTTTTCTATTTTGTATCTCCAGCTGTATTTGATACAGTCAGTCAGTCATGGAAATGCTTCAGACTCATGGGACTAGCACTTCTAAAGTTAGCCACACTATGGTTTTGTCTGATATAAAACCTTTTAATTAGATGTGATTTTAGCAGTAATTTGGTGTTGAGACCTGTTTTAAAACCCTAGCACCAAAGTGACAAAACATAGGTGACACATTGGATCCCTAATGTTCCAAACTTTGTACAGTTTTGATAATATATGGTGTTGAGGTCTAGAAAACTTCCACAACCTGTTCACTCTTAGCAAAACTGGTGTTACATCCGTAGTGCTAAAATATGACAATTTTCTGCCTTTTTTCAACTTTAAGACTTTAGTGCAAGTTTGGATTAAATTTGTGTTTATTCAGCCTTGAAATTTGTTACCCAAAACATTCTTAAATTTTCAGGGATTTGGAGATATGTCCATTAATGGAAGTGAAAGAAATTATTCAAAAGATGAAGGATCAACTCAAACATTCTGATTATTTATGTAGCAGGAGGAAGTCAATGAGAAAATTGAAAAACAACATGATCCTTGTCCCTTCATTATATCAACACTCTTTCTCACAGCGGAGTATCACTGCACTAATGGCTCCCGTTAAGAACAATTACTGAGACAAGTCATTCAGTTAAATGATGGACAAGCGAGGTGCCAACTAATGTGTTGGACTTAAAACTGTTATTTTATCTGAAGACTGAAAAGAAGAGGTAAAATCGTAAAACGTGCCTATCGATATTTCAGTTCACTGGACAAACCCCATTCCAAAAGAGTTGGGACGGTGTGTAAAACGCGTGTACAACTGAGGAGGTATGTCTGATTGAATAACTTAATGTTCTGTAGCATAAACTAATTAGCATTCCACTAAAAACAAGTCAAACCACAATTCCAAAAAAGTTCTGACATTGTATACAAAAAAACAGGCAAGGCAAGTTGAATATTCAAATATAAGGCTGAATAAACAAGTTATCAAATCACCAAACAAAGTTAAATTACAAACCCTCAGATCTAAGAGTGGGAAAACAGTGTGATCTGTGAGTAAAAATAGGAGGGACATGTTTTATTATATTCTTGAAGTGTTGAATGAACCAGACAGGAAGCCAACAGAGAAAGAGTTGGGATGCTGTGAAGACAAACTTTAAACAGCAGACACTTTTTCTGGTGAATTCAAGGGCATCATGTTGAATAAACCAATTAGCCAACCACAAATAGAGTCAAAGCACACATTCCAAAAGATCTGGGTAGTTGTTTTAATAGTAGGATAAATAAAAGGAGAGACATGTTTTGTTGATTTTTTGGGAATAAATTAGTTGGCAAACAAACTAAAACTATACAAAACCCTAATTCCAAAACAGTTTGGACATTGTGTAAGCTTTAATAGAAATATCTGCAACATCTTTTAATGAATGTTTGGGTATGATAATGAAAAAAAAACAGCTAGTTAACCATGAAATAAAATCAAACTACAACAGTTATTATTCTAAAAAAGCTGGGGCGCCTGTTAACTGTAAATAGAAACATTGGAGACATGTTTTATTGAGTATTCGGGCATGATGTTGAGCATAAAATAAAAAAGTAGCACATCTCAAACAAACTAAAACTACAAGCTCCTTTGTTCTTATAGAGTTGGGATGGTGGACAATAGGTAAGAGGGGATAAGATGATAAACGTTTGGGCATTTTGTTAAATATAAAAACTAAGCAAACCACCAAAAGAGTTAACACGCTATGTAAACTGTAAATAAAAACAGAGGATACATTTTCTGTTTTTTTGGGTTTTTTTTGTATGAGGGTATTTGGTTGAATAGAACAGCCAGCCAAGGCCCCAAAAACAATAAATCAACCCCACCACAAACTGGGATATCATGTTAACTGTGAATGATCACAGATTAAACATGTTTCATTGAGCATTCGGGCTTTTGCTTGGTTAAATCAGTGAGCAAACCACGAAAGAAAATCAAACAACTTCTGCTCGGTTCCAAAAGAGTTGGGACAATTTGTGAAATGGGCATTTAAACAAATTAAAGTAATTAGCAAATTCTTTTCTGCCAATATTGAATGGACTAATTCCAGATGTTAAAGGTCTAAACTAAGGGAATTTGCACAATGTCATGCCTGCAGCACATTCATAAACATTTGGGACAGGGGCAAGGAAAGACTAGAAAGTTTCAAATGTTAAAAACGTGATTAGGAATAAATAAAGCCCATCTGAAAGCCTTACGTTTCTACTGTTGGATGGCTTGACTTTTTCAACTCTGTGGAGGATTAAGGGCAAATGGGACAACAATTTGTACATGATGTTCTTCAGCATGATACTGCAAGTATTTAATGATTTTTTATCTACAGAACATCTTCAGAAAATCTGGTGAAATCTCTGCACATATGGAGCAAGGCCTAAAATTAACAATAAATGACCCTGACCTCCCGTCTCTTTGATTACACAAGATAAATAGTCGCATCATCATGTGATGGACATTTCTTTCATGTATGATGGATTTTAATTTGCATAATTTCTGCGGGCAAAAGTGTATCATATTCTAGACCAAAGTTGCAGAGACCTATCCAAGAAATAGAAATATATCATGTATTAAAAGTACAAAACATCTATGATCTTCTGACTTGTCCTAGCTGCACTCATGCTTGTATTGCCCTTTGTATAGATGTGCGAGATGAAATAGTTCCAGGTGTGAGGACAGAGAGTCCTTATAAAAAACATCATACCCTCCAAAAACCTACACCAGGAAAAGGACACTGAGGCCTATTCCTGCAACAATGCACATTCACAGTGTCCCGGTGGATAAGAGGGTCATCCCAATGTGACTGCATGTTTTACAAAAGAGAAAATAGGAGCTTCAGTATCCAGGTGAGGAGTAAATAACAGCTGCAGGTACTTAACTTCCTCAAGGATGGCTCTTATAGATCTTTAGTCATACTTGAACACATAAACGGAGACATTAGTGACTCGAATGCCTAAAGAACTATTACCAAGAGGGATACATCCTCTGTTTAGCACACATGTTGTGCATTGGTATCGACCATCTCACCTCTATGTGAAGTGTCTGTAATGAGCACAAATGCAAGGAGGAGAAAGAACGGAGAAACAATTGATCGTAGAATAGAAAACACACTTGTTGTGCAGCTCCTCAGAGATAAAATCCGTAGCTTTCACAGGCTAATCTTTACGGACACATCTGAGGGGTTCTTTTCTGTAAAGTTCAATCTTATCATGGGTGGAGTGTCGTAAGATCAGTATGGATGGGGTGTAGGCTTGGAGGTAAATATAAAGATTAGGCGAATATTGGATTACAATGCATCTCCTGCTGCATGGAGTGGGGAGCATAACAAAGATTTGGACTGGAAGGTGACACTGTCATGCTGAGTACATTTCAACTGACTGTGGCATCTCTTGAATTACCATCATGACAAAATAAGTAGTTGAATAAGCCCATATTCATAGTAAATGCAAATCCAGTGTGATTCTGTCTCCAGCAGCACCATTGCCTGTGTTCAAGGATTTTTCCTTGACGAACCCCCTGTGTCTGGAACTATGCTCCTCAAAAAAGTCTGGAAATGTACAGTAATTTTGGTTGATTATTTCTCCACTTTAATAATACCAATTGACATTGTATTTCATATTATTGGAAAGCCTGATTAGTACAACTTGTAAGGATCCTGCCTTTGTGGAATGAGAAGATGAGTTCAAGTTGTGGGTGGTGCCCCCCAAAAATGTGCCAGAATCCCTTCCCTAGTGTTTTTCATATGCAGAGAGTGGCAGCATTTTTTAGTGTCAGCCCTGGTACCATTCCCAAACTTAGGACCAAGTTGTGTAAGACTGGTGAAGTCAAAGACAGACCAGGAAAATAACACCCCAAAAAGACTGGTTCCTCACTCTTCGGTCACTGAGTAACTGTAGGCTTTCCTCAGGGTTTCTGTGTTGCTCAATCCATGAATACATTATTCTAACAAGATGTATTGTAAAGATGACTAATCAGGCTTTCCAACAATATAAACTATATCTATTGGTATTACTAAAGAGGAGAAGTAACTGACCAAATAATGTTTCCAAACTTTTGTTGAGGAGTATACAATTAGTGTAATAAGATAAGATAAGATAAGATATTCCTTTGTTAGTCCCACAGGGGGAAATTCCAAAATACACAGCAGCTGCAGGATACAAGAGAAGTATAAGAAAGAAGCATTATACTGAAAAATAAGGTAATTACAAATCAATACAGTAATGTAAAAAAAGAAATAATTAAAAAAAAAAAAAAAAAGCATAAAAAAGTATATACTATATAATCAGTAGCATATTTACAGTCCTTATGTCCATGTTTGTTGTTTAACAGATGGTTATGTACATGTTGATATTTCACAGGTTGATATTTGAGATATTATAATATAAATATGGTGGCTATGTACATGTTTGGTATTTTTGCAGTATAATCTATAGCCTATACCTTTGGAGTGATGGTAAAATGATGACTTTGCATGCACCATGGTCTCTGAGTAAGCCTTCTAATGATTACTGACAAACCTTTACTGCAAAAAAATTAAGGGAAAGTTCAATTTTTGGTTTGCATCAACAATATACAAATGACATTACACTGTGGCACTACCCATTAGGGCCGGGTATTTCCAGCAACCTCACAACACGATACATATCCTGACACTGAGGCCAAGATACTATACGTACATCGATAAATTGTGAACATCGACTACTCTATTATTAAAAGAATTCCTGACAAGTTCTGTTTTTATTACAAGAAGAAAAAGAACAAAGATGAGCTTTAAATTATTCAACAACTTAACATAAACTTCAGGTCCTCATAGATGGTAGACTTGAGTTCAAATTTGGAGCACGTGCTCCATCATGTAGCTTGGTTTCTACTTTGAACTGTGCCATTGTTAACATTACCCAAAGTGTATTGACAACAACTGTCAAAACATTGAAGCCGTATTGATTCTGTAGAATCCGTATCGGTACACATATCCCCAAGGAGTGCGTGACGATATTTTGCTGTATCGATATTTTGAGCACAGGCCTACTTCCCACATGTTAAGCTGTGTTTCATGAATGCCTGAAAGTTGTACGGCATTGTAAAGGTGACTAATCAGACTTTCTAACAATACAAAAAGGAATGCCAAATTGTATTACTAAAGGTCAATAATAATACCAAAATGACATTCCCAAATTTTTTAGGAGACAGCAGGATAGCAAACCACTTTCCTTGTGCATGTACTTGATTTTGCTCAGTGTTCTTCTTACTTTGGTTAATTTTTTTTTTAAATCTTGATGTCACTGTAAATGAGGGGAACCTCAGTGATTTCTGTGACTTAAAGGTTAAACAAATGTCCCACTCTCTGTTTTATTAGATAAGATTGTAAGATTGTCTTTCTACGAAATGTTAGGCTGCTTTAACACCTGATAAAAAATATCCTGACAAAAGGTCACAGTCTATAAAAGTTCTATGTGATTTCAGATTGATGCTCATGAGGAATATGTTTCGAAAAGGCTGTTTTTCATGTATCACACATTAAAATGCATTATCGAAGATGCCATTAAAATGGTAATGTTGCATAATGTGACGGTTGTATCCTGGATACCGCCCAGATATTTTTTATTTCTGCTTGTTGAAATAAAACAACCTTGAAAACGGTGCTCATCAGTTGCGGTTAATCATTTTTGGCATTTCTGACGTTCTTTTGTTTCACTCCAAGGTTAAAACAGAAAATAAACCTCCAGCAGGTTCTGGGGCAGTGGCTGCAGCATGAGTTCATAAAGGTTGACTTTCAGAAGACCTTAATTGTCAGAACGGGTGTGGAGAACACCAGGGAACCCCCCTTAAGATAATAAATAAACCCTCTAGACCGAAGGCGAGAGATTCATCAACATGTCAGTGCGCATTGGGTTTGAAGAAACGCTTTGAGAGGAAAGCTCAAGGCCCTGGATATTGTTGGGCTGTCATGGATTTGAATGTTGCTTCAGTGTAGTGTGAACTTGAGAACGTTCTGCGAGCTGCTCTTGGCAAACGGCAGCTGTAAAATAGCCAAAGATTGCTTCACGTCTGCCAGGGTTTGATGCCATTTTGGTTTGAAGCCAGTAAGCTCAATCTTCTCAGCTGAATACTCTGAACTAATACTTTATTGCAAGTCTTTCAGTGGCTGGGGAGAAGAGGACTTGGTCATTGTCTGGAGTGATGAGCGAGGCACACTGCCACATGGAGAGCTGTTTGCTAAGTGAAATGTGTTAGCCCACTGTTGGCAGCCAGGGAGGAAATGACTTCCCTTATGCTCAAGAGGGCTGAAATTCAATAACCAAAACTAAATTTGAAATAGAAAAAGTCACGAAAAACAAACAAACTCAGCATCTTTAAAACTGGATTTCATTCTAAAGGTTACATTAAAATTTGGTTCTGAATTAATTCCCCAAATTTATTCTGCAGTGCAGATGGGCACTTGCTGATGGAAAGTTAGTGGCATTGAAACTATTTCCATGAAAGTTAAATGACCCAACAACCACCACCCATCCACTCACACACACACATACTGACGCTTCTTGCAATTTCAATAAAGTCATTCACCTTCAAATGCTGTTGAAAATTTCAGATGGTGATGAAACAATATTTATAAAACACAACATAACACAGAAAGAAGAAATTCCCTAATTTGCACCAATAAGTGCAAATAAAATTATTAAATAATCACTTTACTTTGCATTTATTGGCCCACAAAAATGGACAAGAAGATTTAAAAAACGTTGCCTGATCTGTTGAGTCTCTACAACATTCAGATAGCATGGTCAACAACATGATACAGTCAATCTATCTTGCCTCATGTCAAAAGTTCAGGGTGGAGGTGGTGGTTTAAAGATGTGGGGGATATTGTTTTTAACACTTGGGGCCCATTAATCCCTCTAAAAAGCTAACATATTCTCAAACTGGTTTCTTAAACATGGCATTAATGCTGCGTTCCATCTACATGTGAATTGGGAAGAAGGGAGTGGGAACGACATCATATCCGAGTTATCAGCGTTCCAGTTACAAAGTCGGACAAAAATACTTGCTGATCTACCAGGCTACTGTTAGCCGTTGTTAGCTAGCCCTGCGTTGTAGTTCGCACATACCACATGAAGAACGTTAATAACACTATAGCAGTATTTCTGTATATGAGCATTGAACAATACTATGTATACGGCTGATTTAGTGCAACAAACACTAGTCAGAAGTGGTAATAAATGGACTATTACAGGAGCTTAATAACTGTTTACACTGGGGGCAGCCATCTTCGATTGTCAACTCGGGGGTGGTAGGGATCCCCTAACTTCCCAGTAGGAAATTCTGACCTCGGAGGGTGTTCCAGATGAAATTTCCCACTCGGAACTCGGAAATCCCGACTTCCCAGTACAACTGGAACACAGCATAAGCTCCTGAACTTCCACAATCAAGGGATTTCAATCCAATAGAGCACCACTGAGATGTGGTGGAATGTAGGAGATGCGAATAGGCAGCAACTACAAGATGCTATCATATGTGGCAAAATCTCAGAGGAATGTTTCCACCACCTTGTCAAATATATGCAATGAAGAATTAAAACAGCTCCAGGGTTTGATAGTGTACCTAATAAAGTCTCAAGCAAGTGCATGATTGTCTAACTCCATGAACATCAATTCATAGCAAAAGGGGCATCAAAGCACACTCCACTCACTTGCCAGTAAAGCCTCTTTCGAATGCCAAACATTGTCTTGACAATTTCAGGACATCCAAGCTCTGAAATCGTACAAATTTGCCACCAAACCTGCAATCCCAACTCGAACTGGCACAATGTAAGAAAGGCTTTAGCCATAATGACAACCTCAGCATGCTTAAATCCCAATGCTTTTGCAAGACATCAAAGCCTAGGTCTACCACAGACATGGAAATAAACTACCAAAATGTTTTTTCACCGATAGTATAATGTGTCAGAGTCTGACTCAAAATGCTGCTCCTTCTTTCAGCCATTTTCCAGCTCCCTACATTCTTCACATTGTTACTTGTGTATTTTGACATCTCTCTTGTGTCAGGCTGTGGCATGCCCTTTTCAGCACACTACTCGCTGTCACAGTGGGCAAGGGAAAGCTTGCAGTGAGGTTACAAAAATTTGGCATGTGTGACCCTTTGCCGTTGTGTAAAAATAACAACTTATATAGATATCTTCAAGTGATATTGTCCTTTGAAACACTCTCCTTAAGTCAGGGGTAGGAATCTGAGAAATACTTGTCTCAAAGCTCAGTGCTGACGTGAGCCTGAGGCAAGAAATTATACTGTATGTGTCATACAAGAGGCTGCTGCAGTTACCGGTACACCACTTTTCAGGCGGTAATATGTTCCCATTCCCAAGGACTGAGAGTTGTGATCCAGAGTGATAGAAGGCCTGTTCATGTTCGATATATACAGCAGGATGAATTCTGGGATACAATGATAGGACAAGTAATGCAGCAGATATTTCTTGTTTTCATTTAGTGTTCTTCACAGGTCAGGTACTAAAGGTCAAGCACTTAGAGGCCTGGTTATTGTGAAGCTACCATAGCTCTCTTAAGCTGTTGGAGTTTGGTTCAGACCATTAATGTTTGTATTAGGGCAGATGTTCACAATCAGAGGAAAGCACAATACCATTAAGAAGGACAAATAGCAAAATCTATTACTAAATAGCTAATGCTAACAACATTCTAATAAGGTCATATTAGTCTTTTCATGTCTCTTCTGCATGATGGAGTACATGCAAGGCAACTCCAGTTATGAACGACACCAATAGCTGCCTGAAACGGCTGATTCCCTCAGCACCCTTAATAGACCTACCATAGTGACTATCTACCACTGTTGTGTCATTGGTTCAAGCCCACTGGCTCAAAGTGGAAAGTCCAGTGCAGAATGTTGATTGTGGAAAGAAGATAAGATAAGATAAGATAAGATATCCTTTATTAGTCCCACAGGGGGAAATTCCAAAATATACAGCAGCTGCAGGATACAAGAGAAGTACTGAAAGATAAGGTAATTACAGATCAAGTACAGTAATGCAAAAATAGAAATACATTTTTTTTGAAAAATGTAAAAAAAGTATATACTATACAGTCAGTGGCATATTTACAGTCCTGATGTACATGTTTGTTGTTTGACAGATGGTTATGTACATGTTGATATTTTACAGGATGAGATTTGTGATATTATAATATAAATATGGTGGCTATGTACATGTCTGGTAGAATGCAGAATTATTGAAAACATGATGCTCAAAGGTCCAAATACCATATAGCAGATATGAAAACCAATCACAAAAGACTGGGCTAAACAAGAGGAAGGTGGCTTTAAAGTGACAGGAGCTCCAACAGAGTCTCATACAGAGTGAGAACAGAGGTGGATCAGTCTGTGAAAAGTTTTTGGGAAACTTTGATTGTAAAATTTGATTTAATTCGGTAAAAAATATATTTTTAACCTAAAACTTCTGACAGATTCTGATTTTGGGAATTCTAATTTGTCTTGGATTTGAGATCTGTTTTATTTAATAAGTATCCAGACATTAATCTCAGAGCACTGATTAAAATTAAAATACAAAATTAAAATTGAAAAAAAGTTCTCAGATCAGGGTCAGATTGTGATATCCTTAAAAAGACTAACTCTAACTATTTGAAGTCTTGCTTTTTACACAGAGACTTAAAATGAAAGTCAAATTTTAGTAAAAGAATAAAAGAAAACAAAAATCGGACTTTTGCTTGTAATACAAATTTAGCTTAAGAACTCTGATTTTTTTCCCCTTAATTCTGACTTCATTCAGAATTCTAAGATCAAACACAAAATTATATTTTTTTCACGACTTCCTTTTTTTAATCTTATTTAATTCTATCTAAGAAGTCTGATGTTTTTCTCAGAATTTTGAAATTAAAATCAAAATTCCAATGTACTTTGTTTTCAAAAACGCTCAGAATATAATCAGAACAAGGATTTTTTTTTCCTCAAACCTCAGAGTTAAACCTCACAGATCTGAGTTCGTGCCTTTTTGTTTGTTTTTTCTTTTTCAGAATGTGAGCTTTAAGTCAGAATTCTAGGAATTAAGAATTCAGGTCTAAAAACAGGGTCAGCTTTCTTGAATAATAATTTAAAAAAAGTTTAATTTCTTACTTTTATCTTAAAAATACATTTTTGAAATAAAAGTCAAAATTCTGCCATATTTTCCCCAAACCCACAATTCAGAGTCAGAATTAATATAAAAAAGTCAGAATTTTGAGGTTCAAGACAGAGCTATGACTTCTTTACAAGACCTCTGACTTTTCTCTCATTTTTTTTCTTTCCAAATAATTCTGAAATAATAACATCCCTACTTTAATGTTTTCGTCAATAGATTTTGTTATTGTCCTCTCGAGAGTATCAAATCAGGATTCAATTTGGGCGCTGACACAGTTTTAAAGTATTCATTTACACTCTAAACTCCAACAACAATCATATTTACATCATCAGCTCATTTACACTCGTACTGCTTTAGGTTGAGCATGCTGCCTGGTGTCAAACCACAGGAGGTGTTGAAAATCAAATCACTGATGTTGTAATTAATGGGAGACCCACTCTTCATCCTAAACCATATCAGATTTCACTCTTACAAAGAAAAAACAAATGGAAAATCTGAGAACATGAGTACTCCTAACTTGACATCAGAACTGTCATAAAGCCTTTTTATTCATTACATCTTAGTGATGAATGAAGAAATAACAATGATTAATACTTTCAAATGCAAATTATTCAAACAAAACCCATTTATCTTTTAGAATCTCATTTGGGCCAAATCAAGAGCAATGACATTTGCTTTCAGTTCACATTTGTATTTTCACACAGCTTGATGAAGTCTTGTATTCCTCAATATTGTCAGAGTTTCATCTGTGAGTGCAGAACATTTGTGATTAATGATCCAGTTAATTGTTAAGAATTGTGTGTTTTAGCTCCTGCAATACTTACATATTTTTCTTTATAAAATCAGTTAAGTCATGGATTTTCAAATGTTGTCATGCTAGTGGCCCTCTTGCTGAGACCGCAAAATGTATCAAATTTCTTGTTCATGATGAAATATGTGAAGTATCCAACACATGGTGCCAAGGGTACCCATTAGAAAATAATAAAAAAAGTACAAATTGATTTATGGGGGCCTGTTTCAGAGTGCCAACGGCTTTTTCCTAAAATAATACAGGCTTTTTTATCATATTATTATCATTTTTAAGGTCAGCTGGGGTATCTGTCGGGCCCTAAATGTTGGAGTGTGTACTACCATTTGAGAAGCTGAACACATCTCATGATGGAAGTGTAAACAGGATATTAAAAAGGGGAAGCCAGGGGACAGGACCATGCCAAAGAGGTGAATGTAGCCAGAGGAAGGCACTGGTGTCTTGGGCTTACACAAAATCACATCTGGAAAGGGCCCCCACCATGTCGTTCATGGTCCCAAGCATTTCTTTGTATGGCCCTGTATAAAGCTACCAATGCCAACTAAATCTTAGTCTGCCTAAACAACGTATTTAAAATAGACACCAACGACACAAAAATACAGATAAAGAGAGAAACCAGCAGACAGTCAGCAGACATGGCCTCAAAAGTACTACTCCAATCTAACCTCAAAAGTTTTCCAAGGTTCTGAGACAAAACTCTTATAAGGTGGAATTGGGAAATCTTTGAAATGGTGGTGGTACAGAGGTGTAGAATAAAAGGTCTGAAGGACAGCCGGAGAGAGAAATAAAGCAGCATTCAGAAAAATGTTTTAGGCAGAAAAAATGGTCCTGAGAATGTAACAACTCAGGTTAAAGACCTGTCTGGAGATTCAGACTCTTGTGAGACTTGTGCGTTTATACAGTCGCCCTTTTTTTCTCATCAATAAAATGTTTGTTTTTCGGTTAAAATCAACTCATTTTATGTGTATGGTTAACGATAATGGTAACAATATACTATTTGAAATCAACACTTTTGTTTGTTTTATGGCAGACATCCCAAGACCTTCCTTCTGTTGTTTTGTGGCCATCTTGGGGGTCCCTCCCTGCACATTGGAAACAACTGACCTAGAGGTAGGGGACCACTTCAACAAGCTCACTCTATGAAACTTGTAAGCAGGTGTGTCCAAGTTTCTCTGCCCAAACACAATTTGGCAGTGCAATTCCTTTGTTGGTCTGGCCATGTTTTCTGCTTGAGTACCAAAAAACACGGCAACTGAAACCGAGCATCTTATGTTGAAACTGGAGCTGATTTACAGTCCGCAGCAGCTCTTTACACGGAAATACTGCAAGAAGAATAATTAATTTCAGCCCTTTTCATACCACTGAGAGACAGATTAGAAAATAAATTTTCAGTATTTTTGCAAGTAATATTTTCATTTCGGATTTGTGTTTTTCAGCCTTGACTGTAGACATTTTTCAGAGACTGGCAGTAAAACTTGGTACCAATCAGAAGGTTTAAGCGATGTGTGATTCTGACATGTACAGCAGCAGTAAAGGTGCAGTGTAGATCAGATCTGATGATGTATGCTCATGTTTATTTCAATACACAGGAAAGATCAGGCTTAGAGCTAAGAGTACTTGCTTCGACGTTAGCATTAAGTATTACCTCTGCTTTGAAAGTAGAACAATTTTTAGTAAATCAAGAGTAATTTTTTTTTTAACCATGGGGATAAAATAATCTGCTAAGGATAAAAAATGAATGAAAATGGCTCAAGGAAATCATAAAAAAAGGCTGCACCTTCTTTTGACTTGTCAGCTGAGCCATTTGTGAGCTATTTCATGGTTAAATATAACATTCATAGGAATAGCAGTTTCCGTATTTTACATCACTGTGAAATATTGAGACACTATGGTGACTAGTATCTAGCTGCTGCTTTGTTATGTCAGCTCAGCATGGCAGAGATAGGTTGTTTGGTCCACACCAGAGTTCATGTGAGCTTTCACACACCCCTAAACCAATCAAACTTTCTAAAAGTGCCAATCAGAGTTTGTTTGGTGTGCCAAGCTTAGCAGGTGTGAAAGCGATCTTATATACAGCTCTGACATTGAAGTTCTGAGGTAAATAAAATTTAAAAAAATGAACATAAGTGTTAAACTTTTCATGAAAGTGGAATGCTCTTTTCACAATTGCACTCTTGAAATTTCTATAAACAGAATTTGGGATTCCTATGTGAAGAATTTTTAACCTGCTGGGTCACACTTTTCTCTAACAGGAGAAAGCCTTAGCAAAGTTTGCTTGGCTGACACTAAAGGGGGTTTGGAGAGTGAAAAACACTTGGAGGCTGGCAGGAAAAATTCAAAGTAATAATCCAAATAAGTAATCCCACTGTGTGCATTCATACATGCAGATCACAGAGGAAAATTCATACATTTTTTCAGGCGTTTGGTGCATGTGTGAATAGGCTTATCAGAGATGTTATATTACTCTTGATTAGTGTTAAATGATAATGTTTCTTTCAACTAAGCACTGAATCACATAGTTATACCACATTTATATGTAGTAGGAGTTCAATTCAAGAGATACACAATGAGCTATGTTGATACAAAAAACATGCATTAATGTAAAAAAAAAAGGACATTTACCTTCTTCAGCGAATCACTTCTCTTTTAATTCTCAACTCAAGCTTCATGTCAGTCTCCCAAGCCAGTTATTTTAATTAGTGCTGATTTCATATTCAGGGTATGATAACACCAGCGTCTAAAGTTACACAATCTTAAAGGTGACTGAAACAATTAAAGCAGGAGCAATTAAAATGTAACTCACTTGGACTTTAATGTAATAATTGAAAGCATCCTCGCCCACAGTATGGCATTATGCCTGCCAGTGCCGAGGTCTAGTTTAAATTAATTTTTGCAGCACCCCCTTCTGATTCAGCGGGAGTTGCGGTTGCCTCAAATGCCTTGATGACCCATCGCTCTGATGATCATATATCACCGGCGACTGCTTAATTATAAGGACGCCAATTCAAGCATGTAGGGTGCGCAGTATCTCCGTGCATATCTATCAAGGGTGAGATAAGAATAGCCGGCCCTGGGCTTTCTCGGGGCTTGAGAATATTAAATGACCCCCGGTGTATGCTTAGATTTAAATTAAAGGCTTCCTTTTCATTATACAAACCCTGTTCCAAAGGAGTTGGGACACTGTGTAAGATGTGATGTGCAAATCTGTTTCAGATGATGTTTTGTTGAAGACAGCACAAAGAGGGTGTTTACTTGTTGTAATGATATTTGAAGCACATTCACACTCTGAATTTCTTGATTGTGACGTTTTCCTTAATCGTTGGGACAGGAGCATGTTTCATTATCTTTTTTCCAACATCACTCTGTGAGGGCCTCGTGAAAGGACACAAAATGTGGAGGTATGAAAGTGATTTTCTTTTTCAACCTTTGTTGATGTACACCTTCAGTAGCTCAGCAATGCTGGGTTTCTGTTATTGTATTTTGAGCTTTACATTGTGCCATATTCTTAACAATCAGGGACAGGTCTAGACTGCAAGCAGGTCAGCCAAGCTTCTGCTCTCTTTTACTGCAAAGGCATGCTGCTGTTGTGCAGACTAAAGCATTAAAAACAGTTTTGATGGACCATTTCCTCTTTTGTATGGAGAACTGCAAGGCCAAGGCCGTGACCAGGGCATTTCTGACATTGTTAGCTTGGTTATTATGGAAAATGTGGCAAACTGGCCTACCGTGCATTGTTAACTAATCCTTTAAAAGATTCCTGGATCAGCATCTGTATTCAGATCACCACAAAAATCACTTCTCCCTTGTGCCATGACCAACACTTGCTGAAAACTTCGACATAATCTACTGAAAAAAGTTTAACATATTAGTGAAAATGCACCTATCCCTTTTGCCATAAACAACATACCCTGAATTTCACAAAATCTGGGAAGAGTTTTTTAGTTATCTTGCTCACAGACAGATGGACAGACCATCAAACAAATGCCAGCAAAAAACTGACCGCTTTGGCTGAAGTAAAAATGATTAAAAAGTGGACTCCAGTTTATTTTTCTGCTTTGGGTTAGTTTTATTAAATGTGCCCAGGCCAAGGACAGTTTTGGATGCTGTTGACATTTGGTTAGGCTTTTTGACTGGCAGCGCTAAGGTCAAATACACCATGAAGGCAAAATCTGAGAAGCCCCCTTATCCTCCAAACATTCATAAAATGAATATATGAAAAAGAAAATCATTAAACAAAACTCACAGTGCGAGGTACCTTCCGAAGAGGCCATCTCACTTTATTCTTAACCCAGTTGAGAGTTACTGAAGCACAGTGTGGATCAAAACAGAGGTTCAAAGTGGTAGCACTCTTTTAAACCATGCTTTGGAGCCAAGTTTCCTGAATTTTGTCCACACTAAAACGAAAAGTGGGTGGCAAAAACCGGCAGTTTAACTCTGCCTAAACTGCAAATGATCTATTTTTCTGCCAACAGCCAGAGAGCCACAGCAGAGAGAGTCACAGCTTTTGCATGTGTCAAGAATATTAGCATAGACAGAGAGAACATTGAAAAAACCTGAAATAGAAAAAAAATGCATTCTGGCTTAAGAGCTTGATAAAGCCTTGATTAAGGTTTGTGGGCATCTGCTATTAAAAGCGGATGTCAAATGTCCTGAGATCTGCCCCTCTTAAAAATGTGTTGATTTGCATTGATATTGATGTGTGAGTGTTTTTTTTATGGTGGAGTCTCTTTTCACATTCAGACACATTAAGGAGTTTCGACCTGACAATGATTATTCTTTTTTCTTAATTTCATTTTGATTGTTTCCCAGGTCAATATCGTAATATCCATTAGAGAACCAGGCCAGTTTTAGATGCAGCACTAACGGAGGGGTTGGAAGTCACAGGCATACAATGTTGGTTTCTTGCTCTTACAAATATATATCCCAGTTCTTTGATTCATTAAAATTACTTTATGGACCATAGATAGATACTTCCACCTGCTGGACTATTTGCTTATGCAGTCTATAATAAAGTGAAGAGCCTGGTGTTGTAATTGATCACTGTTACCAATTATTGCTATCAATTGCATTATCAACTTGGCTAATTGATTCATTTTTTGAAGCATCGTGTAGATTTGCTGTTCATCATGAGACTGGGGTCCACATTCAAGATTTCCTGCTGCTTAACAGAAGGTTTTTTCTTGCCGCCATGATGGAGGGATTCATGATTGGCTATATGGATTCATGTTGGGTGTTGGATGTATATTTTTGTATATATATGTATATGTGTATTTTTATATGTATATATGTATCTATGCATATATGTGTATCCATAATATGAAGAGCTTTGCGCTCTATTGTAAAGTGTCTTGAGATAACACTTGTTATGAATGAGCGCTATACAAATAAAGATTGATTGATTGATTGATTACTATTATTATTAATAATAATAATTATTATTAGTTTTCCTGTCAGCAATGTCAAACGCATGGCACTCCTTGTACTGATTCTGTGTTGACAAATGTCTTATAATGATAATATAACAAACTGCCACAGACATTGCATGTTGCACTGTTGGCATCATTTTGTGTAAAATTAAGCTTCACATTAGACTGCTTGTGGCCCCTATCTGCCACGATAACATGTCTTTGACTCACTTTTAGCTGTTTATGCTGACTGCCTCGGAAGAGACCTAAGAACTAAGTGGTGGGCCACTCTCATGTTGAACCGCTGCCTGCTGAAGGGGCTCCTGTAGGTCTTGGGCCCTGAGAATTTTTCAAGATTTTCCCCTCCTAAGGCGTGCTTGTGATATGATGTAAAAGGAGCATCTCTGAAAGGCTCAGTCATTTACAAGCAAGGATGGGGCAAAGTTCACCACTTTATGAACAACTGTGTGAGCAAACAGTCCAACAGCTTTAGAGCAACTTTTCTCAACATTCAGTTGCAAGGAATTTAGAGATTCCATCATCTACAGTCCATGACATCATCAAAAGAGAGAGTCTTGATAAAACGCTGCACTTAAGGGCAAGGCCAACACCAATAATGAATGCCCACGACCTTTAATCCTTCAGGCAGCACTGCATTAAAAACCAGCATCATTCTGTAAAGGACATTACCACGTGGGCTCAGGAACACCTCAGAAAGCCATGGTCAGTTAACACAGTTTGTTGCTACACCCACAAAAGCATGTTAAAACTCTACCATGTGACGACACCCACAAACACTACTCTGAATCCTTGAAAAAACTTCCTGGATCCACATCTGGATTCGGATCAACATCAAAATGTAATCACTTCTCCCTTTAGCCATGATCAACGTCCCCTGAAAATGTCATCAAAATCTGTTAAAAAGTAATTGAGTTATTCGTGAAAATGCAGAAAACTGCCCCATCCTGCAATGTTAACTAATCCAAGAAGTCCTGGATCTGCACGTGAATGCTGATCACCACCAAAATCAAACTGATTGTTTATTGCTCATTTTGGATGCTTAAAGAAAATGTCTTTAAATTCTGTTTATATCTTTTTGAATGATCCTGCTCAAAAGCAAACTAAAAAAGACATGCAAAACATAACCCTCTTGGCAAAGGTAACTATATAATTGTTATATTCCTTTAAAGAAACGTCCGCACTGATTTTTGAGACAACTTGTTTTTGAAGGTTCTGCCTCTGAAAACATTTTCTGTGGGCTCTTCTCCAGATGGACTACTGAAAAATTTCCGTGGCAGATATCCGGAACTGTCCGTCTGGCGTGTCAGGTTAGGCTCCAGCCCCCTGTGACCCCGAAAGGATGGATGGACAATAGAATATGCAGCATGCTGTTTATATTTTTATTTCATTGTACAAAATGTCCCAACACTTTAAGAAATGGGCTTTTGCAGAATGACTTTCTTTGTTGCTTTGCTAACTGGTGTATTTAACTTCTTGCCCAAATATTCAATAAAACATGTCTAATTTTCATCTCCTGTTGTCCTACAGACACCCGCCTCCCTCAGAAGAGATGATTATGTCCCTCTGTAACGTGGCATATGAAAGGCTCTGAACTGCCAGCCGTTATTGCATCTCATTTTGGTAAAATACTACCTGTCCTCCCTGTGAACTCAAACACACCATCCCTTTGAAAAATCCTCCCCAGCGTAACACAGAATATGACTGATTGCCATTCCCCCCTGAACTCAATATTCAAATCGCCCCCCTGCGTTAAATCATTCCAAGTGCTGAAGAGAATCAAATGCAATTATAAGTCAACTATAATTCTTTTTTTCAGCAGGAAAAACCCTGCACTGAAACATGCATTGTGCATCATGGATGGTTTCCAGTGCAGGCGTTGCATTGAGTGGAGGAAATTGCTTTTTCGCTGTGATCTGTCTTAGCTGTGGGATGGGAGGGGGTTGTTTAACAGCAGCTTGGGTACATCTCTGAGTTCTGATCAAACCCACTGCTGTGACTTCTTTCCCGAGGCGACCTGTCTGGTGTTAGATGTTAATAATTCCATGAATCACATTATTTTCCTCCCTTTCATTCTCGCTTTCTACAAGGCTGGGGAGGTTCTATCTGAAATGGTTTGAATTCGATCAATCATCTTTGCCTACAATAGTGTAAACAGATTTATTACCCGGTGTTTGTTTGTGTGGGTGTGTGAAAGCAGGCTTCAAAATTTTCTTTTAGACTCACTTTGACGTTGGCATTGTTGCAAAAATGTGATGAACGAACTCAAACTACCACCTGTTGGTTATAAGCCTCTGTTTCTTATACAGTCACAGCAGAAGTACAGTGATGCGTCCAGAAAAGGGCAGGGGTAGTTTGTGTGATCATGTCACTGGTAGACTTTGTTGTTGTTTCATGCTGTTTTGCAAATGATTACAGAGACATGTGTAATAAGAGCAGATGCATACAAATCCCAGTTCCAATGAAGATGGGACGTTGTGTGAAGGGAAAACAAAAGTAGAATACAATGTTTTGCCACTAATTTTTGACCTATATTTAACTGAATATCCAACAAAGACAAGACATATAATGTTCAAACTGATATTCTCCATCCCTTTTTGCAAATACTGACCAATTTTAATTTGGAAACATCTTCAAAAAAAGCTGGGAAAGTCGAGGAATGCTCAAAAGCACCACAGGTGAACAGGTCAATTGGAAACAGGTGAGAGTCATGACCAGGCAGGAGCACTGTCAGAAAATTAGGGCCCCACGAAATGATATCGTATTGGGCTCTATTAAAAAAAAGCAGGGCTACACAGCTTCTTAAACCAATCATCTTTAAAGCAAATTAACAAAATAATGACAATGTGTTTTTCGGTACAAATTTTTCATAAAATCAGTTCTAATGATTTTCTTATTTTAAAACCCTGTAAAAGACTCAACACTTAGGCAGATAATACACTTATCCTCAAATATAACCTGTTTTTCTATAGATGAAACTATTTTAACAATATATTTGGTCCTGAAAATGCATTTTCCAAACTAATATCCACTAATTTATTTTCAAAAAGGGCCTGTGTAATTTGGAAATGTTATTTTATAGGAATAAACTGATGAAAAAGATGTCTTATAACTTTTTACCAACTAAAAATTAGGAAAGCCTGGTATTTTTTGTATGTGAAGCGAAAATGAATCTTTTAAAGGCCTGTGACAAAAAATGAATTAATTTACCCTCTTGGCAAAGGTAACAATATTTTTGTTACATTCCTTTAAAGAAATGTCCACACTGATTTTTGAGACATTGCAAAGACAAGACATCACAAATTTAGTGAGCATTTTCTCATCAGGCTTGAATTACAGAAAACATTTCTTTGACTGTTATTGTGGCATCAAAGCCCATAATCACCCCTTCCTCAGCTTAACACAACTCAAGACAAACAGACATCTACCTACTTCACTAACAGCCACCACATACTGTGAATCTAATTCAAACACAACAAAAAAAAAAGCTTTATTTGATGTTATGCACAGACATAAATTGGTTATATAATCACATGCTTGTAAAGATGAAGGGGCTGCAGAACTGCAAACAGCAAAAGGCAAAAATAATGAGGCTTATAAATCAATAAATGATTAAAAAAACATACTGTGGTATGATATTTAGGTCAACTCACTCTCATCTACCTTTTCAATATTAATAGGTAGTTATCAATGTACTTGTATGTTTGAAGACTATTTTCTCCTCTTCCCTCAGCTCAGTTTTTAGAGTATTTTTACAGTATTTTGCCAAAGAAGAGCCAAATAATAAATCTTAAGATTAATTTGACTTGTATGTATGATAACCGATAATTAATGAGATATAACTGTCATAAAAGAAATGGTCCTTCTTTTATCAGTCACTTTTCACCATGTTTTAGCCACCGCCACTGGATAAAATAGTATAAAGACCAGTTTCTTGGCCTCCATTTAGTATGTTGTGTGAACTAGTGCTCTCAATCTTAACACATTTCTAACCAGAAAAATGCTGCTTAAGTTATGGGATGCTAAAAGCAGGTGACCAGGTATTCTGTGAAAATGGGATGGACAACATTTTTCCTCTGGAAAGTCATTAAACACATTAAACTGTGTTTTCGTTTAGGCCATGATAATTATGAGGTGAAAATTTAATACCACGACAGCCCTAGTTCTGATGTAGCCTCATAATGTGGATGTTAGTCTACTGTAGGCATGTCCAAAGTATGGCCCGGAGCAAAATGCAGCCCTCAGCCCATTCCTGGTTGGCCTGAGGCATTTGTAAATAATGACAGAAATTTGGCCTGAAATAGAACTTGAAGCTTATGCTACACTGATGAGAAAAGACACACTGATTACAAGATTTAATAACAGGATTAATTCCCCTCATTGCCATCTCAAGGTCATATTTGCAAAGATCATTTTGCAAATCATCTTCAAGCACCAGCACACCTTCAGAGTTTGGCAGCTTTGTGCATTTTGCTCTTGTTTTAAGGCTGAAAGTGGAGATGAGCTGTCAGAATCTCTCTGCTGCATAATGGGTCATTCTCGTCTTTGCTGGGGACACCTCTAGTGGTGGCCTGGACTTATGAAGGTCCCCTGAAATCAAATTGGCCACTCAAGATCATTAAAAATATTGACTATAAGCCTTATGGGGTCATAAAAGGATAGCTGTGATAGAGGATGTTCTTTTTCATAAAGCATTTTCAATATTTATTACATTGTACTACGCAGTGGATCAGTTTTACCAACTCATAGACTAAAGCCTCATTTCCACCAGAGGGTTCAGTTTGGTTAGTCTCAGTACGGCTCGCTTTTTTGGCATTTCCATAGCCTAAAACCGGGACAGGACCCCTTATAAGCGAACTGTACCGTCCTACTTTTTGGGACCCTTCTGTTGGGGTGCCAAGCAAACCGATCCGACCCCAGAAGTTGGAGCTAGAAACGCTGCAGCCCGTTGATTGGTCGAAGGAGACGTCACTTCCCGTGCGACAGCGGTAATAAAGAACAACACAGCCCCGCCATGTTTAAATCTCCGCTCGTCTTCATGAAGATAACTCTCAACGCTTTTTTGTTTGGAAAATGGCATCAAGATCAAGCGTCCCATGGTCTACTGTGGAGGTGCAGACCTTCCTCAGTATTCCCGGTGAAGAGAATCGTTGCTCTTTGTTTACTGTGTCGCGTTTTCTTCTTCGTTGTATTTAATAGCCGGGTACACTGTGTCGCGCTGCTATGACGTCATGCTACCGGCATCCGGCTTACACGCCGCCTACCAAGTAGGGTACGGCTGGCTGTGGAAACGCAACCAGGATCAGGCTTTACCGATCCGGCCTGAGCAAAACCGTGCCGATCCATACCGGACCACTTGGTGGAAACGGGGCTTAAAAGGTAGACATGTTTATGTGGCCCAGTCATCCTAACTTGTTTTTGAATGTGGACACCCCTGGTCTACAGCTTTAAAAAACAGAGTGAAGTTTCTTGTATGTGCTCATATTCTTACCAAAAAATATCTTTGTGAAAAATGTGCTGTCACTCACCAAGAAAATGCTTTACAGAAGTTTTAGCTCCAGAGACAGATATGGTACAAAGTCACTGCAACCTCACACTGTAAAGTCAAGGAGGCTGTTGACCGCCAAAATCGAATCAGTTCTCCCTCGACTTGCAGTTTAGATTTTTGCCAAAATCAACAAATTTCCTTCAAAGCCTTTCTGAATTACTGTGCACACAAGCCTTGAGGTCACAGTTGTCTTAACCTTGAGAAAACATGGAAGTATTTCACCAACAATTCAGGTCAAAAGTTTGGGCGAAGCTAAAAGAAATTCCCCTGGAATAGCTCTCAAATTCAAGGGATGAGTGTGATTCCCAATACTCTGACCTTCAACCTATGCAACTCAAAATCTTAACAGTTCATCATAAAATCAAGGTGACATTTGTGTAAAATTGTAAAAATATTCCCCAAAGTTCTTGACACAAAAACAGCCCAGACGGATGGACAGACAAAGAAATGTATAATACAATGCCTCTGGCCTTGGCTACTGTTGACACAGAGGCAGACAAATGCTTGCAAAACCACAAACTTTTTTATATAAACAGAGTTTGTGACTGAAGTATGAAAGTGATAATGAAAGCAATGAAGTACCTCACTGATACAGGAATAAGAATAGTTCATCGCCTCTGATTTACTGACTCAGTTTAGCTCATGACAGAGCATCATTCAAGAGGCATAAATCAAAGGACGACTTAAAGCAGCCTGACAAAAAGCCAACCCAAACAAATATAACCCTGTCTAAATATGCCAGTCTCTAAAGAGTGTGTGATGGTTTTATGGACAAAATGAAAAGCAAACAACTTTCAATCATCAGAGGTGTTTCCAAGGGTACCTGGGAATCATTTCAAAGCCTGTGTCTTCTGGTCTTGTTCAGGTTTTTGCTTTGATGGATTGGTACCAAGTTACTCACCATCACTGTCCTTATTTATATCACAACAACTTATATGCAGCTACATGCCAATCATGAAAAGTGGAAGTAGAGACTGAAACAGAGTCTTCACAATGAAAACTAGGTGTTGACACTTCCATCATCAGCTTTGTGAACTGACAGACTGCTGCTGAGGGGTACATCCCAAATAATAGCCCTTTCCCACTGGCTGAAAAACCTGTTTAAACATGCTAACAATCAGCTCCTTCCTGTCAGCAGTGCGAAAGGCTCTCATCAGCATTCTGACCCACGTTTACTGACCCTGCAAGGAACACGAGTTTTTCTCGGCTTGCCTCTGATTGGCTCCAGTGGGAAAGTCACACCCGGGTGAACGCCCTAAGTTACAGGATGATGGTGGCATAACATGCCTACATCATAATATTGCACTCGTAATTTGGGGCCAGAAAAGGACATCAGCAGCTGAGGAGACCATTGTTGTTTTTTGGACCCAGCATGTGAGATTTATATTTACAAGATGGCGCAGCACTGGCAAGACAGCGAGATCAGAGAGCTTCTACTGATCTGTGGAGTGCGCTGAGTTTGTATAGTTTGAAAGAGGGACAAAAATACAAAGTACAAAAAACAGTTGACCACCGTGTCCACGGCTTCCATGCTCCTTTCCATTGTTTACCTGGCCGTGTCTCGGCGCACTGATGATGTCATCAACGTAATGACATCAGCTTGACGCACCAGAGGAAAAAAAAACAGTCACACAGCTCGTCTCCTGGCGATTAGACCTGGGTCTGCTGGCAATGGGAAAGGAGTCACTTGCCGATAGTTAGCGTGTTTACCCATGTTTAAAAAACCTGCGTTTACACACTAATTTTAGTGGGAAAGCAGTATAACTGTAAGTTTCAACTTATCGTGTTGAAGACTTTAAGTCTCAACTGGATTTGAAGAGTAAAAAGCATATCTCTATAAACATTAGCCCGTAGGGACTTTATGCACATTCTACATGCTTTTCCTTCTTCATGTTTATGATAATTTTGGATGTGTTGATGTATATGGCATGAATATTGAAGCAAGTGTATTTTTTATTTAATCTTGTTATTTCCGGCTCAGCTTTTACAATAAGCCTAAAATACACAAACAAGTGTTACACTCATACCATTAAGCACAAAATGTGCCATTGAAACCCAACAATTTTTCTTAAATAATGGCACAATATATTTTTTTGCACCTTAATTTGGTAGCAAAAAAAAAAAAAACACAGAAAATTAGTCTGATTGATATGATGGAGGATTAGGGCCACGTTAAAAAAAAAGGAAAGTAAAGTTACGAGAATAAAGTTGAAAAGTTCCGATGATAAAGTTGAAAAGTAACGAGAGTAATCTCATAAAGTTACAAGAATAAAGTCATAAAGGTATGAGGAAAAAAGTCCTAAATTTATTAGTATGAACTCATTTTAGTCTGTAGAGGCTATCAGAAGAGCAGTAGCCACCTGCACAAAAATGAGGAATGTCGAACATCCAGTGAAGTTAAACTTTAGTATAAGTTTCACAAACAAGTAAACACGTTTGTTTGGCACATCAGCATCACATTAAGTATTTGGACCCTGAAAAAATACTGCAAGAAACTGGGGCTTTTCCAAAGAAAGAACCACACCAACTTGGAGAAAATTGTCTTATTTTTGGAAGAGGAAATGTACGCTCTTCTGGTACAACCTTTCAGAATAAAGTTTGTTTTCTATTTTAATTTAAACAGACGTATGACTTTATTCTCATAACTTTCTGAGATTATTCTCGTAACATCTCAACTTTATTCTCATAAATATATAAGATTATTCTCAGAGCTTTTTGACTTAATGTTGTAGCTTTAAGAGATTATTTTTGTAATTTTACAGTTTTTTGTAAACAGACTTTTTTTTTTTTTTTTTTTTATGTGGCCCCAATCGTCCATCATAGATTGGTGCTTTGCTGCCAATAATGGTTTTGATTTTATTCATCAGTTAAGCAAAAGCGTAAGCACCCATAATTATCTGTACACTTTGGAATTTGCTGGTTGGGGGTAACTGAAAATAGGCCATGGGCTGCATTTGGCCCCCAGGCCATAGCTTGGACACCTCTGATAAAGAGAGAAGGATCCTCTTGAAAATGAGATGTCACTCCTCTAATACATTAATATATTTAATTAGACATTCACCTTTTTGACAAGGTTTATGTCCGCTCAAATGCTAGCCTCTGAGTCTTCATACAATACAATTGTTACAAATCCTGCATGCAGCAACACATAAAGCAAACATGATTCAAGTCATGCACATATAAACTGCATAAACTGCAACTCTATATAACCCAGTGTTGTTCAGCATCAATGAAACACTGCTCTTTTAAGCTTAATGACACACCATTAAATACAGTACAACAGTGTAGGTGTAAGAGAACATATGCTTTTCTTTAAGTAGTCATTTCATTTCAACATTCATAATCCAACAAATAAACTGAATGTGACAGGCTGTAAGTGACTGATAATGAGAACCAACTCAGCAGCCCACACTGCTTTGATTCTTTATTTCATTCTCTTTAGAAGGCTGTTTATGGAGGAGGTGTATTAGTCAGAGAGGGTTATTTAAACTCGCTTACTAACTGACATGAGAGTAGATGTTTCATAAAAAGGGTACAACATCATCAATACTGTGTAAAGCTTTGAGTTCTAAGGTATGCTACTATATTCAGTCCTGTATCCTCAGAGTCTTGTTTAGAGCAATGACGTGGTCACAGTTTTTAGTGGATTAAGAGCAAACGAAGCGAACATGTCATGTATTTATACAAACAGAAAATATTGGGAAAAAAACATACCTATAATAAAGTTAAGATGAGGGTTATTTTGAAGGTTTTCAGTTGTAATAAAACTGCAAGGACGGTGAAGAATCATGAAGAGTGAAATAAAGGCCTCCATTTTGGTAGTAAACATCTACTTGAGAGTAAAAGAGTATGTTTTTATCCAAGGCCAGTCATAGTTTTTGTTATTGAATGTCAACAACCACTCAAGCTCATTTTCTAAGGATGATTTGTGTTGATGTGTGCCTGGATCAGATTTATAAAATTAGTCAGCACTCTGAGCGCGGCATGACTATAAAAATACACAAACATTTAAAGCAACGGTATGTAACTTTTCACCTTTAAAATAAATCTGAGGTCAGCCTCACAGCACAATCATTTTCAAAAGGCAGACTGTTGTGCAGACCCATGTATGTATGTAACTACGTATGTGGGTGTGAAGTGCATCAAACAAGATTCCTCACAAAGGTATGCCAACGTCAGTGTGCACTCAAACACAACACCTATGGATAATATTTGTTCCGATAAGTCTTGACAGACTTGGGAGAAAAGATCAGAATCAGAATCAGAATCAGAAATGCTTTATTAATCCCCAAGGGGAAATTTGGTTGTTTCAGTTGCTCTTATACACAGTATAGCAGTTGGAAATAACAGACGAAGACATTAGAATAGACAGTAGCATTAAAAAATAAATAAATAAAGATAAAATAAATACAAGTAAA
Source organism: Cetoscarus ocellatus (assembly GCA_037902135.1). Taxonomy (NCBI): domain Eukaryota; kingdom Metazoa; phylum Chordata; class Actinopteri; order Labriformes; family Labridae; genus Cetoscarus; species Cetoscarus ocellatus. The sequence goes on from JBAMNC010001099.1 coordinate 147,374, forward strand.
AAGAAAAACAAACGAAAAGAGCATAAAAATTAAGTAAGCAGGTTGCAACGTAAAGAAATAAAAGTAGTCTTTTTCCAAGAAAAGACGGAAAACGAGCAGGAGCAACTTCCACAGGCTGCTTGCACTGTTAACGCATGCACACAAATGACATGATGCAGCATTGAGCAAAGTTTGGATGATTGTAAAAATAGAAATGCAGAAGTTAAAAAAGAAAAAAAAAACCCAAAATAAGTTCACTAATTTTCTCGTGTTGGAAGACAACTGATGAGTAATGAGCGTGAGAGAAATTTAAAAATCAGTTTGCGCCATCAGTCAACTGTCATTTTTAGCCTTTGTTTAAACAAACACCTGTCTCTGTCTGCTGTTCTCTGGTAACAGAGACACACGGACGAGTGTTGGGAAAGGACAGAGAAAAGCAGACGAGGGTTGGGGAAAAAAAAATGATTGCTTGAGTGAGTGAGTGAGAGAGCGAGGAACTGACAGCTCAATGCCAGAAGAATAGAGTGCTCAGGCTTCAGCCCGGGCCGGAGCTGACAGCATCAGGCATTGTGATGTTCACTGAAAGCATCAGGAGACACCTCGAAGCCTCGGGGCCAAAGCACCACACCTTCTGTCCTCGCCATCCTATCTCGATAGGCTCAGCTTTCCTGTTTTGTCTGTATCATGTCTATTTTTATACTCTTGTCAACAAACAGGATTTTTGTTTTAAATACAACTCCGGGCTGCCACTGAAGTATTTTTTCCCACTTAGTTTACATGTGTGAATGTTCAATACTGTGTTTGAATTAGAAACTTTGTTTTCGTTTTAACTTTTGTTCCCACTACTGAGTGCATATTGACTTGATCCCCGGTGCTGAAGAACCCAAATTAGGAATTATTGCCGAGTTGATCTCCCTTCTTAAGTGTCCTTTCAGCAAGGAAAACATTGAGAAAAAAGACAGATTGCAGATAAAACTGTCGCTCTGTGCACTGCATCACTTGAAGGCTGTAATAGGAAACAATGAGAAAAAGCTAATAATGTAGCTTGCACTGCATACTGCTGAGACAAACACTCACTAATCACGTTATGATGTGCAAGCAAGGAAAAACCTACGGAGCACCGTTCAAGACAACAAAATACTGACTGGTGAGGCCAAAAGACTTGTAACAAGAAAAACATTACAGTCAGCAATCAGACATGTCTCTTTGAAAAGTAGTTTTTAATCAAGCAAAGGCAACTAAAGGACATTTCTGGAAGAGGTGTTTTTTTCTTGTTAGGCTTCATGATTTGCACCCGTTCAGCTTCTTGCTAACACAAATGGAGTGGTGCATGGATGACATATTTTTATAGGCCAATATAAAAGATAGCATCTCGCTGGTTCCCTAGACTGCAACTGTTCTGTTATTTGTGATAATCTTTACAAACGTACCTACTTTTCACAATTTTTTAAGCTTAAACGTAATTAGCGAAAGTGAGAAGCTATTCGACACTTTCTATGAAACAACATGGCAGTTTGACTCAGAAGCAACTACAATATTTCCAGTGTATAACATCTTGTTATGACGTCTTGTTGTGAGATCATACTCCTTATCGAGTTGGTCCTCATGTGATAATAATCGATTATTAAAAGCACAATCAGAAATGCTTGCCGTTGGGTCTCCGGCCATTTTTGTAGTCTTTATAAGCAGTTAGTTCGCAACCATTGTTTTAAACACACAACAACAGTTTAGGATTCAACAACAGGCAACATCATCTGCATTTAACTATTTCCCATGAACATCACAAGTTTATGTGTTCACCACAAACCTTATTTCAGGCACTTGGGGTTGGGAACCAGGAAGTGCTTAATGCTAACGCACTTTCTCATTTTTTGACTCATCCCGCACCACTCTATAGCTAATCAGCTAATCAGATGGCAGCAACTCAACACACTTTGGCATTTAGACATAGCCAAGACAGATGGACTGGTCTGTGTTTCCCTGAAGCTGCTGATCTACTGGGATTTTCACATGCAACCATCTCTGGGGCTTAAGTAAGAAAGAAAGAAAGTATCCAGTTCTCACATCAAAAGTGCCCTGATGTTGACAGAGGTTAGAGAAGAATGGCGGGAAGATGATAGAAACTCCACACTAACTCAAATAACCACTTGTTACAACCAAGACCATTTCTGAATGCACAACACATTGAATCTTGAAGCATATGGGCAACAGTAGTAGAAAACCACACTTTGTGCCACTCCTGTCAGCCGAGAACAGGAAACGGAAGCTACAATTCCCATGGGCTCACCTAATTGAAGATTGAAAAAGCAGACTGGTAAAATGTTGCCCAGTCCATTGAGTCTGGATTTCTGCTGCAACATTCAGATTGCAGGGTCAGAATTTGATGTAAAAAACATGAAAGCATGGATCCATCCTGCCTTTATCAACGGGTCAAGCTTCTAGCATTGCTGTAATGGTGTGGGAGATATTTTCTTGGCATTCATTGGTACCAATTGAGCTTCGTTTTGATGCTACAGGCTCACTAAGTATTGCTGCAGGCCATGTCCATCCTTTTACAACCCATCCTCTGATGGCTACTTTTAGCAGAATACCGCACTGTGTTGCAAAGCTTAAATCACCTGAAAATGGCTTCATGAATATAAAAATGGATTCACGGTAATCCAGTGGCCTCCTCAGTCACCAGATCTTAATCCAATGGAGCACATTTGGGATGGGGGGAAATGGGGGATTTGGATAATGGATGTGCAGCCAACAAATCTGCAGTAACTGCTTGAGGCTACCATGATATTATGGACCATAATCTCTAAAGTATGCTTGCAGCACCTTGTTGAATCCATGCCATGGAGAATTAAGGCAGTTCTGAAGGCAAAAATCACGTCCAACCAGTGCAAATAAAGTTACCAGTGATTGGCTCATTCAATTGTACACAGAGAAACCAAACTAGTAAGTAGAAAATGAGAAAAATGACTACTTTACAGGTAAAAAGTTCAAATTAAAATACTCAAAAGAGAGGTAAAAATGTCTTGTCTCATTAGAGGATTGTGTTGGGCTCTGGGTGATAACAGACTCCGTTTTAGACTGGGCAACATTTTACTCACAGATTGACAGATAACCACATTAACACTCTCATATGGTCATTTTCAAGTGGTAAGTCAAACTAAGCTGTATGCCTTTAGTCTGCCAAGAAAAGAAGAGATTCCAGGCTATGAGGCTACAGGCAACAAAACGTACAAATTCAACGATGGATGAATCTGAAAATAGACATTTGAATTAGTCTGTTGAATGTCTCTGCACAGAGAAACCAGGAAATCTAGAACAAAATAGAATGGCTCTCTATTTATTTCAGCTTTAATGAGTCCAGGCTTAGAGTGTGTTGTTGTTTAACTTGATGATTAAGTGCCACTTTTTATTAATGTAATTTCATCTTGTTTACCACTCAAACTACAAATCTGAAGTTGGGATGTTGTGTAAAACAGAATACAATAATTTGCAAATTCATACTGTCCGTTCAAAATAATAAACTTGTTTGTTTTTTTGCAAATATCCACTCATTTTGAAATTGATGCCTGAAACATGTTCCAAAAAAGATGGGACGAGAGCATGTTTACCACTGTGTTACATCACCTTATCTTTTAACAACACTTAACTCCGTTGTAATATTTTGCGATGCATAATGTGCCACACATATTCACTGGGACACAGGTCTGGACTGCAGGCAGGCCAGTCTAGTACAGTCTAGTCTTTTATTATGAAGCCACACTGTTGTAACATGTACAGAATGCTGCTTGGCATTGTCTTGCTGAAATAAAGGACGTCCTGTTGCTCCAAAACCGTTATGTAGCTTTCAGTATTAATGGTGCCTTCACTGAAATAGAAGTTTTTTAACTATACACTCTCTGAAAAAAAGATTCAAAAGCATCCCAAATCATAACCTGGTCCTCTATCGAGCCCTCATTATGCTCCTAAAATTCCTCAATTGCTTCTTTGATAAAATCACAGTTTTCTTCCTTATTCAATATGCAATTTTTAAAACACCATCAATGAGATTTTTCTACATTGTCCAGTGGATGAAGGACCAAGTCTACAGGTGCATGGTCAAATAGCACAATATATCCACTTGTTAAAGTTATCACCTGATAGGCCTGTGCTCAAAATATCGATACGGCAAAATATCATCAAGCACTCCATGGATATACATGTATTGATATGGATGCTACAGAATCGATACAGCTTTAATGTTTTGACAGTTGTTGTTGATACACTTTGGGTAATGTTAACAATGGCACAGTTCAAAGTAGAAGCAAAGCTACATGATGAAGCACATGATCCAAATTTGAATGTAGGTCTACCATCTTTGAGGACTTGAATTTCAGTTTCTCAAGTTGAATCATTTAAAACTCATCCTTGCTCTTTTTATTCTTGTAATAAAAAACAAAACTTGTCGGGAATTCTGTTGAAAGCGTAGTCAATGTTCACAATTTACGTGTATCGGGACACATATCGTATTGTGGCCTCAGTGTCGGGATATGTATTGTATCGTGAGGTTACTGGAAATACCCAGCCCTATCACGTAACTCAATAAAATAGTAGATATCAGAAAAAAAATCTATTCTAGAGTAGCTCTGGTGTGGGTGTGAGAAAAAAGTGAAGTCTTTTTTTCTTGAGTGGAGCCCTATCCAAATATCATTAAGGCCTAATTCATTTGACCAGTTATATCATCTCGATACCAGTAATGATAGGCTGGAAGGGTTGAAAGGTTTTATCCATGATCAAATCCCTCACTTGATTGAAGTCCCCTTCTAACACCACATAATTATTACACATATTTCCAATCATATTACAGATCTCTGGAAAAAAGAAAATCTGTCTCTACAACATGGATAGATATAAGCAATTGCCATTTTTTGTCCCTCTAGTGTAGCATCTAGTACCACCTGCCTTCTTTATGTGAGCTGCATTTGTGAACGTTAATGTCTATTGTTTTCTGATTATTGTGCTTACTCCTCTTTTCCTGGAGGAAAAAGTACTGTGATACTCCTGGTCCAACCAATCTCTTTTAAGCTTTGCCGCATCCGTATCATTAATGTGCATTTTCTTGTATCAGTACTTTCTTTTGCTTTAAATAAATACGATTTTTTTCCCGCTTGACCACATTATAGCACCCAGATATACCCCATGACACAATTTTGAGATATTTACTCAGACAGTATTATTTTAAATTGAATCATTACCAGAAAAAAAGTGAAATGATGCATCTGGTTCATCCTTCACCATCATCATATATGTTTGATGGACAGGACTGAAAATAGTCTTGTTACACAGATAATTTACCAACATGAGACAGCCAGGGTTGAATAGAAAACAACCAAAGAGAAGATGAGAAACCATCTTCAACTGCAAAATATAACAACAAACTTTCCATGGAAGTTTCTCAGGTTCCTCACGCAGCTCCTTCTCAGCCCTCCAGCACACATATTCCCATTGTAAATGTCAGGATTATCAGATTTAGAAACTGCTCCTCAGAAGCTTATTTGAGTGAGAAAACATCACCTAACACACTTCATTCAGTTCTCACATAAAGGTGCTTAACAGTCCACACCTTTGTCTCTTCTCTGAAAAATAAAAGGATAATGAGGAGGAACATTGTTGAAACTAGGGCTGGGCATTGTTAAGAACCTCACGATTCGATTTGATTTCGATTCTTTAGGTGACGATTCGATTCAGTATCAATTCAGTAAGGAGTAGAAATACACAAATAATTAGAGTACCTGTTGACAATTTTTGACTTTTTTATTTTGATGCCAATGTGAACATATGTAGTATGTCACCTCATGTTTTTGAGCAAACATCTGAAAATAAAAATCTGCACAGTAATAACTTATTTGCGCATATGGAGTACAAAAGTAAAAAACACGACAGTTAAAACTATAATTAAAAATGTCCACCTGGTCTTTTTTGTCAATAAATGTGTCAGGAATTGTCCTTTGAATACATTATTTCACCCTTTTTTCACGTATTTGTCATTATTATGTTATAAATGCTTAAAACAGTGTGTAATTACAGGAAAAGAATAAAAATGGCTTTGAATTTTCATCAGGATTCTCTTCATAAACAATAAATGAACATGTAGAAATTTTCTGAGATGACCAAAAATAAACTTCACCTATTTTACATAAGCTCAAACATTTTTGTTTGCCTACAGCATTTAGTGTCCATGTTACAGCCTGTTATATTAGACCATGTCCAGGCATTTTTTACTGATGATAGTCCCTGAAGCACTTCCTTTCCAGGTGAAGACAAAGATCACAAAATGTCTTTCTCCAGTATTTCTAAAATTACTATTTATGGAATCCATAAAAAATAACTATGATCAAAAAGATGATAAATGGTAAAAAAAAAAGGCGATAAATAAGCGGAAAATACGTCGGAAATGCTGCAAAACACAGAGAAAATACGGCAAAAGTACGAAAAGAAAACACTCTGAATGATACTAATGCTGTTGTGTTTAATATTTTACATTATTAACACAGAAAATACTGATAAACCGCTGTTAAATCACTCTCATGCTCGGCTCTCGGTCCTATCACTCTGCAAGCTTGTCTTCTTCTGCGACCGGCGGCAGGTGGATAAACAGTGAAAAGGTGCACAGCGCCCCCCCACTGGCCAAGAGGTGAATTGATTCAGAGGATTTGCTGAATCGATATTGAATTGGGAGGGGAATAATTGCAATACATTGCTGAATCGATATTTCTGTCCACCCCTAGTTGAAACAAAGATAGAAAAAGAGAAATAATATCTTACTAGTAGATTGAGCCATTCTGACACAAAGTATTCTGTTTGGTTACATTTTACACAATGTCCCAACTTCATTGGAATCAGAGTTTGTAAGTTTTATGCTGGGCGACTTGGGAGGCAGAAACCTCTTTGAGGAACGGCTAAATAAATATGTATATAACTATGATACAACAAATGTCAGGCGTTCAGGCAGTGATCTCTGACTTTCGTGTCAATTCAACCCTAAACGTGACAGAAACCACATGACAGAAATATTTATTTGAGATGTTTAATTCATGTTCATGTCAGTTTTCAAAGTGTAGCTGCAGCAGAGCAACACACACACACACACATACGCCCTCAAATATGTGTCACCCGGTGAGCTCAGAGCCTGACGGAGGCTGAGGTGGAGCGCTGAGCAGGAGAGGTGAGAGGATTCAAGAGAGCGTGGAGGTGTGAGAGAGTGAGGACATGGTGTATGGAGGAGAGGAGAGCTAAAGAGGGAGAAGAAGAAGAAGGAGAAGAGAGGAGGAGGGACAGGAACAGTGAAGGTGGTGGGATGTGAAAGGAAGAGGTGAGGTAGGAAAAGTCAGCAACAGACTTGGAGACTGAAAAGTTTGAATTTCAAAAGTAGGTGAAGGTTAGGTGGAGAAAAGTGTTCAAGGAAGAAGGAGCTGTGGAAACACACAGCCGGGGGTTCACACCGAGTTACCAGAAGAGATGCATAAAAACCTCTGTGATGGTGAGATGATGGTGCCAGATGCAAGCAGAGGAGGTGGATTGACAGTTTTATCAAGAAAAGATGACAACAGGGATTAAAGTTGTTGAATTTTTGTGACGCTTTCATACTTTTTGGATCTTTCAGGGTGCTCTCTCAGGTAGTAAAACTGCGCTGTGTTGTTTCACCTTCACAGTAAATGCTGATGTATAAATGGTGTAATGGGGGGGGGGGGGCAAAGTGATCGAGACAGGAGACAGCAGAGGAGTGAAGCGCGATGCATGGGCATGTCATAATTTCCAAGCAGTGGCCACTTTATTTGGCACACCTGTTTAACTGGCCGTGAACACAAACAGCTAATCAGCTGATCAAATGGCAGCAACTCAATGCATTTAGGCATGTAGACACCGCCAAGATGACCTGATGAATTTCAGACCAAGAAACGTGATTTAAGTGACTTGAACATGGCATGGTTTTTGGTTGGTCTGGTCTTGGATTTTTTTTGTTTATAGAGAACGGTCAGAAAAAAAAAGAACAGAAAATATTCAGTGTGCAGCAGTTCTCTGGTGCAAATGCCTCGCTGATTCTACAAGTCAGAGGAGAATGGCCTGAATGGTTCAAGATGAGAGAAAGGAACAATAACTCCAAATAACACGAATTACAACCAACTAACATTGTCAAAAAAGATGCTTAAATACTTTTTAAGTACTATATTTTTTTAAAATGATACAATACCATAACTTTTTTTTATTTAATTACATAGAACATGTTTAGGCTTATAAGAACAGAACTAGAATCAGCTTTTCAATGCTGAGTTCCAAACAGTTTATTCACAAAACAAAAACAACAGCTAAAAAATACAATTAAAAGTAATTTTCTTTCTTTTTTAGATTATTATTATTTTCTTGTAATTCTGAACTTTATTTTAACACAAAAAATGATGATCCTGAGTTTGCTATAGCAATAACATCTTGAGACAAAATGAAATATAACACAAGCGGTTATAGCAAAGGCTTGTTTTGGGGGTACAGAAAGGCAACTTTAAAGAATTTACAATAAATGTGTTTTATGGTGGTAAAGTTACTTTTCCTTGACCTACATTTATTGCACTGCAGGTTGCCAACGGAAAAAAAAACATATTTATCCAAGGAATATTTATTACTAATTTATTTTTTGGCCATGGTATAGCAACAAATATCGAATTTTGAACTTCTTCACTGGTATTGGTTACACTCACTTACATTATACATTCACTCGGTGATGGTTGGAGTATCGATATCGTTGTCCATCAGTATCATCTCACACATCCACGCTCTTTCATATCCATTTACACGCCACTCACACAGCAGTCGGAGCATCTTTGGGTCAGGGCACTTAAGTTTAGGTCCTCAAAGATTTTCAACCTAAGTTGAATTTGGAACATGTGCTTCATTCATGTAGTTTGGCATCAACTTTGAACTGTGCCATTGACAACATTACCCAAAGTGTATCAACAACAGCTGTCACAGCATTTGAGGCCGTATCGATGGGCGTATGACAATATTTTGCCGTATCAATATTTTAAGCACAGGCCTAATGTCCATCTCTGTATGGCCACAGTGTACCCATATTCTGGTGGTTACCTCAAGCATACAAAGTTGTCACCAAGCTCAGTAAATCTGTTAGGTTTAAGAAGCTGTTCTCCAAATTTCAGCAATCCAGATATGCATCATGGATACGCAGCCAATAAATCTGCTGAGACTGCTTGATGCTCTCATGTCAATATGGACCAAAATCTCTGAAGAATGTTTCTTACACCTTGTTTAATCTATCATGAAGTATTTTGGCAGTTCTGAAGGCATAAGTGTCCAACTTGGTGCAATCAGGATGTACCTAATAAAGGAACCATCATCACATATCTTTGTTTTGTATCTTGCCTGACATGTAATCTGACTCAATGGTTTGAGGCTTTCAAATTAGCAGCATAGAAAGAGTTAATCTTCTCTGTATTAAGTCTAGTCTCTAATGTGACCAGCTACAAACTCATGACAGGAGCTTAAGCTTTAATAAACCTCCTCTGTCAGAATATAAACTCCTTTTCAACAGAGCGGTCCACTGTACAAATGTCTTTTTCACGAACTGACATATTGTTCAATTAAAAGCCTCTATAACAAGCCTTGCCACTTGTTTTAATAAATCTTTTTGAATGACATATATTCCAAAGAACAAAATGCCACAGGGCACGAACAGGCACTTTATAATGGCAATAGAAAAAAGCTCGAGGAGCTGTTGTGACTAGTGAAGCACTTTATGGCTGGATGGTGTGCGAGCCTTACAGTAGACGTGGCATTCCCTACATCATCAAGATATGTGGGTGACATTTGCGGTGCCAAACTCTAGTGTGATTTTACTTGAGTTTGATAAGACTTCACGACAACTATCAAATGAGAGGATATTTCCCTTCAGAGAATAAAATGTCGGCTCCGTCCAACTGCAGCTTCTTTCACTGAATGTCAGACTGAAGTTAGGACATGCTGTGAAAGGAATTCAAGAAAACTGGAGCTCTACAGTCAGCAGCTAAAAGTTCCATTTGACACTTTAAATGCCCAATGGATATTTTCCTCACAAAATATGCTCAAAAAGATGTGTTCCCATGTGCCTTGACATCTTGCACAATTATACATATCTCGAGCTGGAAGTTCAGGACTTACCATAACTGAGATGTGCAGCAGATGCATGTGCTCATGCAGAACGTGAGCAGGCTCCCGGGCCGTTGGTTGAGTGGTCTGAGGCAGAAGCTCAGACTCAGTCATAGAAACGTGGAAGTATAATGTCCCATTTTCCAACCACTGCTGTTTCCAGTGAACCTGAGAAATATCCTCTCCAGTACCAGACATCTCTGTGGAGAACAAGGAAAGAGAAAAGTATGAGTACATTTTTTATTTACCAAACTGACAACACGCTGGAATGCGGGAGCTGATAAGGATGACTTTTGGTGACTTTGAGTATATGAGTATGTGGGCCCCAGGCTGCCATTTGCCCAGGGTCAACCTTGTAGTGCATACAGTAAAGACAGGAGCAAGTGATGTTTTTTTGTCTTAACCATGCTGTAAACTGGTTAATTTCTGCTGTCAAAATAGGCCCATTCACATGAGAGTTAATGGGGCTATTTGGTTCCTTTGGAGGCCAACATCAAGTGGACACTGAGGGAACTGCAGTGTTTTGCATTTCCATATGGTTTCATATTTCAACATTCATGTGTGTCACTTGGTTAAACTCATGGTATAGTTTGGTATAGTATTGATACAAAAAAACATTTTTTAAACTTCAATATGTCTTTCACTTAAAAAAGCTTAAGGTTACAAATATGAAGGAAGATTAAATATATATTTTGTTTAAATCTACGGTACTTTAAATGCCATCAATCTATAAAAAAACACGTTTGTGTTGTTTCAATTGAATATTTCAAGGAATTTATGTGTTTCAAGGCCCAATGGGAGTATGTATTCCACAGTATGTTTTTCACAGTTAAAATGCAAGTGGGCCTTGCAAGACACCATGTGGCACATCTTTGGAGCTACATAATAAAAAGCAGTGAGGTAGTTTAATAAAAATGAAACTATGTTAAAACTTTTTTTTAAAGTAAACGAAAAAAAAAGACCCCAAGAAATGTTTAAATTTGTCTGTTTCTTTGCAATGCTGTCTATCTATAAAATAATATTAATAACATCCCTTTAACACATTTGATGATAGTGCTACATATCGAAAACATTTTCAACCTATGTGCTCAATTATCTCAATCATTCAAAAGAAGACTTCCTTTTTCCACCTTTCAAGGTCGGTTGGGATGGTGATGGGATTGTTTTGTGCAATCAAAATACAAGAGGGCCATGTACATGTCACCTTCTGGCACACTCTAATTGATGAAAGGCTGTGAAAAATCATAGAGTGAAAGAAGGAAACAGATAATTGATAACCATTGGCACTAATGTTTTGCTTTCTAGACAGAAAAAAAATGACTTTAAAGGGAACTCTGAAAGATTCATTTGACCGTGATTGCTTGTGTTTGTATTGGTCAAAGTCCTTGATGGGGTAAATTTTCTCCCACAATAATGTGTTTTCCAAACCAGATTCTAAATAACCCATCTAAATGGACAGTGAAGAACAAACAGGGGCTCAAATGTGACTGTGAATTAGTATTCTGGTTCAGTTTGCCGTCTCGCACATCAGCACTGAGCTCCAACTATAAACCCTGAACTCCCATTTAGCTGGACAGACTTCTTAGGCTGTCAAAATGTGATGCATTTGTGCAGTTGGCTCAGCGAGGATTACTGTCAAGCCCATGCAACGCTTAACTGCTTTGATGAAATCTTTATAATGACAACTTTTTTGCACTGACGGTATTACTGGGAGATTTGTCTAAATTCAAAATTAATAAGTGGCGAGCCACACAAACGTTTAAGCCATCCCAATCGATACAGCACTTCAATTATCGACAAAATGATTCACAGACTGGATAGTCTTACTCCCCCTAATATCTATTTATTTATACTGATTTTTGTCCATCAGGGAACACAAATAGAAAAATCACTAATTGAAAACAACACATTTATTAAGCCTGACTGAGTATGAGTGTCGATAGTAGAACTGGGAAATATATCAAGCTATTGGGACGAACTGACGAACTGATGAAACGATATATATATACACTTCTCATAGGAGAAGTCAAAGGAGCAGCACTTTCCCTGACGTTTAATCAAAATCTGTTCATATTTTCTGAAATTATCTTGCTAACATACAAACCGACAAACACCAGCAAAAACATAACCTCCTTGGCGATGGTAATGAAAGCATGGATCCACCTGCCTTGTATCAACAGTTGAGACAGATGGTGATGGTATGAGCCAGATTTTCTTGGCACACACTGCAAAAACTCAGACCTGGGTGAGAGTATTTGTCCAAGTTCAAGTCAAATACACCTCACTAGACTTACTCTAAGACACAATTTCCTGAGATGTCTTAATTAAGATCTTATTTCAAGACATAAAAAGTAAAAATAAAGCCTGAGTTGGTTGTTACAAGTAGAATAATCTGCTAATGAGATGAGACAATTTTAAGTTAAAGGGTCTTAAAATATATATACTTTTATCCAGAGCCGATTTTAAATCTGAATTTACCCTCACTGAGTCAAATGTACTTGTTTCATTGGCAGATATATATATATATATATATATATATATATATATATATATATATATATATATATATATATATATATATATATATATATATATATATATATATATTTTTATCATTACAAGCAGTTCAATGCCTTATTTTTGCCTTTTATTCTTTGTAGTAAGACATTTATCTGGACTTGCTTAGTGCATGTGGATTAGAATAAGTGTTCTGGGATATTTCTGACTTAAAAATAGATAAACACACTTGTTGAGATTTGAGTTTTTGCTATGCATTTGGGCCCCAAAGTACTTACTGAGCATCCTTTGAACCCCACAGCCTCCCTGAGTATTGCTGCTGAACATACAGATCAATTTATGACCATGCATCTTTTGACGACAATGAGTATTCCAGCAGCCTCCACAGTCACCAGATTGCAATCCAATAAAGCATCTTTGTAATGAGGTGGAATGGTAGATGTGCAGCAAACAAATCTGCTGCAACCGTGTGATGCTATCATGTCAATGTGGACCAACATTTCTGAGGAATGTATCCACTGCCTTTTTGAATCTACACCATAAAAAATATGAATAATTCAGTTCTGAGGGCAAAAGAGGTCCTACCCAGTGCCACAAAGGTGTACCTAATCAAGTTGTAGCTGAGTATATTTTTATAAGTACAGGTAAAACATGCCATTGAAGTTATTTAAAACATTTCCATGTTTTTTAAGGCATCTTGAGGCCTTCCTGATGGGTTTTGACCTCCACTTAAGGGACCCCTGATACATAAAAAGGGTCATAATCTTGATATGAAAAAATACCTCTGTTCTTGTACAATTTAGATAGTAATAGTAAGTTAGATAAAATTTGTCCAATACTGGACTTTAGCCACTATAGCTCCTTTCTAGATATCTGTCTTTGCCCAAGGCTTTTAACACAACACGTCATCCTTATGTTTTCACACCCATTCATATTCAATCATGCTGATGGTAGAGGCATCGATATAAACTGTCCTTATGTGACAGCTCAATACATTAGTAGGTGCAGACTCATGCAGACTCTACCACTGATCCACTTTCATCCTGGGGCTCCTTGTGATTTCAAAAAGGTGGTGTTCTCTTATCTATCATCCTGCTAAAAGATATCAAGTTGATTTATTTGGTTTTATCACCCAGCATAGTCCAAGCCAGATGTATAAATGCTGTATCACTATGCAGTGTCCTCCTCTATCTGCATAAATAACTCTGCATTTTCTACCAATATAAAACCATTAGCTTGGGGCTGGTGCTGGCATTAAGTATCAAACATCAAAGAGAAGCTGGAAACAGCAAAAAGCAAGAAAAAGCAGAAAAAAAAATGTGCTAAAGAAAAAAAAATACTCAATTCAATATACGAGGGAATGGAAAGAGGAGATGAAAAAGAGCAGAGGGATCACCGCTTTATCTCGATATGGATCATGGCACAAGGATCTAATGCTATCAAGTGGGAGTGGTTACTCAGCAGACGAGTACTGAGGAGCCTCGGGGAGCCTCAGATTGCGACTCTTGATACAGTATTTGTCATGAGGCCGGTGTGACAAGGGCAGAGACATGTGCTGACATCTTCTATCAGCGACAGGTAGCAAATGACAAATGGCTTTTGCTGCAGCTGGTTATTAACCCACCGACTTTGGGTCAGAGGACGTGGACGGCAGGGGAGGGTTATGTGAGCTATGTTCAATAGTGCCGCGGCCCTGACGGTGCAGGGTGAGGAGAGATGGTGGCTGAGACATTGGCAGATCTCATTAAAGCTCTTTAGCTGGTAATGAAACAGACTGAAATTAATACTGATGCCTCTCGAGGACCCACAAATGCAAAAGAGACCATTAGCGAGGAGATAGCTTGACTCTGTGTGATTCCATATTCTGCCTTTTTTAGCCTGCTGGGGGGTAGAGGTGGGTGATACAACTTAAAATCTGCATAATTGTAGTTTTATGCAATTATTTTATTTTTTTTATCTATGTGACGGAATATTAAAAGAGATAATTAAATCCATGTTCAAGTGCTACCACTCATCCCTGCCACTTAAACAAGCTTATGAGGCTATCTTTAATTCACCTATGTGCACAAGACCACAAAAAGATGCTTTTAAAAGTCTATGTGTGTTGAATAAGATGTAGCAAGTAAGTGATTTTGTGTGGTTTGAAGTTCTGTTTCTATTATGCAGGGCTGTGTGAAGATGCTAAAAAAAACAACACATTTCCTTAGATAGCTATTTCAAAATAATGCATTTGAATAGTATAACAAGTGAAGGCTTAAATTGTTTAGACCTTTGGGAATATCATATGTTTCTTACTGGTTAACAGGGCTTTAGCAACCAGTTTACACAGTGAATACTTCCATGATGCTGAAATATCTCTGACAGTTTATTGTGCAATATGGCTTTTGATGGAAATGGCAAAAAGCGTCCTCCACATAAACACCAAGGCAGAGACACACACTCACAGTGCTCCTGTCCCTAACTGAGTCTGCGTACCGTCCTTTCACCAATATTATGCCTCTGATGCTACCTTTGGAGACGTAGGAAAAAGGGGGTTCCCGTCCCGTCTCCAAGATATTTAGAGTGGCTGCAAAGCATCAAGGGGGCACAAATATTACAGCTTGAAACAACAGTGTTAATGGGGCTAATGCAAGACTCAAGCATTGAAAAATTGAGCCTATGTTAATAAAAACAGTCCCTCAAGTGTCCACTAGAGGCTGCCTCAAAAGTTAATAAATTCCCATTGGGTTCTCTGTTTAAATGCTCATTTTTATGGAAGGAATAACATTTTTACAGCGCAGTGCCAGAAACCAATTTGGTATCAACAGCTCCCATCTTTATTGGTTTATATTTTCCAGAATTTATTATCTTTTTTGTCTCATCCATTTTGGTTTTATCAAATCGTGAAGTTTTTAATTAAATAGCAAAATCACAGAAATAATGAAAAACACTTTCAGACTGCTAGGTAGTTGAACCCCTGCCTCAGCTCCAATTTATGTATTTTTCTAGACTTATTGAAATTTGGGATGAGACAGCATTTCACACAGAGCGACAACCATTGTTCGGCTTAAAAATGCCTATCCAGAAACTTACGAGTGACATCACTGGGCCTATAGTTTGTACAGTCCATGCTTTAAAGCCTTTCTCTCTGGGCATGGTGAGTTCTTCATTTCTGCTGACTCCAGCTCATGATAAAATCCTGTAGGGTGTGAATCCTTAAATGCCATAACTGCTGGCTATTCAGCTCTTTATGTGTAATCCTTGAGCCGAAGGCGCGCTGCTTAACCTTTGACCTTGACAGGCGATAGAGCTTTGTCTGTCGGGGCCTGATAGTAATGCACCGTCTTCCATATGTTTTCCACAGTGCTTTTCAGACTGTTGTCATATTTACCTCAGCTGATCGCTCATATGCTTTATATGCATTTCATGTAGCTTTAAATAACTCCACTTATGCATAACAATGACATCAAGTTTGATCCAAATTAAAAGAGATGTTGGTGCGGTGACTGTAAAGCGAGTCTTGTGGTAATAGAAGCAATCACATGCAGGATGGATGGACGGTAATGGAGTTTCTAGGGCTGTTAGCTACCTTTGTTCGATTGTTATGTAGATGAGGAAGCACAGTAAGCATGCTATTTAAAGACAAAAGGGTTGTGTGTGTGAGCGGTGTGTGTCCGTCCTTGCTTTTGTGTTATGAGGCTTGTCATTGGGCGCCTAGCCAGACATTACTGGGATATAGGTGTATGGCCTCAAGGTCTGCTTGTAATTCATTAGGAGGAACATTATTAATGTGTATATGGGTGTGAATGTGTGTGCATGTGTGGAGGTGCAGCAAGTATGCTTCAAGCAAGGGTGACAGCACCATACTGTAAGACCGAGTCCAAGGACAACACAGCTAGGGAGAGAGGGAGCCATTGTGAAGGTTTCATAAACTCTCTTTCTATGTCTCCATTAACTGAAAGGATGACAAAGAAATGGTGACACATATGCAGGCTTGGATCCTCACTGGGTGGAGAAGCTCATTTCAAGTGCTTGTGTTTGTCTTCTGGGTTATCACAGCTGTGGCCATAAAGCTCTAGGAGAAGGCAGGCAGGGGCATAATGGTTGTCACATTATTCAAAACAGGCTCAAATAACAAAAACCTGGGAGGATGGCGATGCTAGAATCAAATATTTCTCTGAACCTATAAAGGAGGGCACACTGGTAGTTTTTTTGTTTTAGCTATTTAATAAAACAAAGGCACATTCACAACACAAATGCCGACCAATCTTCTTCTGGGGAACAACATCACATTTGTGCACCTCAAAGTGTTCAAGTGGATTAAATTAAGGATGTCTGCAACAAGAAACGACTAAAACATTATTATCCTCTTTTCCTGGCTGGTAGGCACTAGATTAACTAATCCATAGTAGAGTTGTCACCTTATAGTCCCTATTCAAATATCTGTTTGAGCATGGGGATAAAAGTCTGTACTCAAAGTGTGAATAAATATTCAAATGTAAAATATTAAGCGTAAAAGCACATCAGGGTGCCAGAGGGCACTCTCAGCGTAACTTGACCATAAGCCACATACAAAGAGTGAGGTACAGTTTAATAAAATGGAGGACGCACAAAGCGACTAAGGGCAGGCAATAACAACACAGAATCATCTGAGGAGTGCTATGTGGAAGTATTTTGGGTTATACACCACTGATGCCAAAATCAAGGACCAGGCTGTGTGTTGGTTATGTGCAAAGCAGCTTACTTACTCATCATCAACAACAAATTTGCGGGCTCACCTGCCGGCTTTTCATCCAAGCCAAGCAGTCAAGAAGGAGGCACCAAAGTGCAGTGGTGCTTCGTCAACTGTGCAACCGTGGGACTGCGTTTTTATATTGGCAGGGTCTTAACCAGAGGCAGGGGAAAAAAAGCCATCACGGATAAGATTGCAAGATTCATAAGCAAGGATATAGAGCCCATTGGTGTGGTTACGGGGCAGCATTTTCGGATTTAAAGAGAGAACTGGAGCCACGATACACCAGTACCAGCCGCATCACAATTTCAAGCCACATTGTAAAACTTTATGGCACTACATTGGCAAACATTAAGTCTATATTAAAAGATAAGACTCTCTCCCTTACTAATATCTTTGGTTATTTGTGTACATGTTTGAAAACCGTTCAAGCCTGATTATGGGGAAACGTGACAGCCTTAATCCATAGTACATATTGTTGACGTGTTTACCCATGGAGACAAACACTAGAGAAAGGCCTAAATGCAGGGTTGACATTTTGGCAAACACACTAAACTGGTACTAAACGAAAACAAAAACAAGCAAAAATAACGTTTGATTTGAGATTCAATTCACAGGCTGAGATCCAATACTCTGATGATTTATTAACCAATTTGATTTTATTCGAATTGGTTGATGAATCAATTATTTATTTCTTTTGATTTTTTTGATTGCTTTTATTTATAGAAATCTATGAGTGCATCAGGAAGGTAGCCCCAAACAATGAAATGCTAAGTGAATATTTAAAGATACGGTGGCTAAGTTAGGAGGAGGGTGAGCAGGTCATGGAGGGCCAACCATCGACAGATTGGGGAAGTGCCTGATATCAGGAAATCCTACCAGTGGCAGGAAAAAGCTGGACTTACAGACAGCACAGAGGCATGAACAGGTCTGTGCACAAGAGCAAGAGAGACCCAGACCTTCCACACAAAGCAAGACACTAGATGTGGGCTGTGCAAAGAGGCTCCTGAGACAATCCAGCACATAACAGTGAGTTATAAGATGCATGCACGCAAGGCATACATGATACCTCATAACCAAGTGGCTGGCATAGTAACATTTGTGCCAAGTATGGGCTGAAATTCCCTGGGTTAAAAGGAATACGCCTCCCAAAGTGGTGAAGAATGACCAAGCCTTGATCCTGTAAGACTTCCAGATGCAAGAAATGGTAAAGCAACTGGACATACTTGTGGATGACCACAATAGGAAGGCAGCGGTGGTGGATTTAGCAACTCAAAGTGACAGCAACATCAAGAAAATGATCAGGAGAAGTTGGTGAAATACCAAGGGCTGAAAGAGCAAAGAGCAATCTGCAATTTTTAAGCATGCGTACATTTTTGTGTCCAACGAACATCAGAATTGCCCATCTAAAGTTAACTGAGTTCTCTGTCGAGTGACTTAGCTCAGGGCAGCACATTTCCATATACTTCCACTAAAGTTGGCCAACACATCAGTGTGAGTGAATTGCGCTTTCAATAGGATGAGGAGCTGGACATTTAGATGTTTTTTAGTTCTGTCTGATGTTGAGGAGACCTCGGTTGAACCAAGACATTTCTGTAGGGATATGGAGAGAGGGAGGTCTGAGTTGACTTGCTTAGCAATCACATCCTGACCCTGTGGTAGAAAACAGATAGCTGGATAGATGAGTACTTTCTTTACTTCAGACTCATTTAAAAAATATAGTGATTAACATCCTAAATAGTCATTTTACTACATATTTACACACTCCTTGATTGTTCTCTTTGCCGTAAGATCACTTTGTGACTCAATGCAAAATGCATAGCTAGCAATGCTACAGTAATTTACGTATTTCTCTGTGTTAAGTGATTCAGCAGAAAATACACTGGACTCCAATGGGTGAACTTTTCATTTTCTATCATTTACTGAATGGTTTAAAAATAAAACAGAAGCAGAAACAAAATAAAACCTTGATTTAGCTTCCCTGTTTCATAAAGTTTGCATAACAGTTGGATAAGAGTTATTGAAAGCATGACCTAAATCCTTGATAAAGCCTCATTTACCCTTTGCTAAGACTTATCTAGTGGTGCTTAAGATGTAAGTGAAATCTAGTGAACATTCAGTGTCACTAGAACTCTTAGTACAAAAGACAGAGATCATGTAAGTGCTCTCTCTGTACGTTCTTCTTCATCCCATTTCTCTTCTTTATATCTCTGTGCTTCGGTTCACATCCTTCATCATTTTTTCATCTTTTTCAGAGGTTGCTGTCGAGCTTGTTTGGAGATCAAAATGCAGTTTTCACATGTTTTAAAATCAGCCTGTAGCAGCAGTGTTTTCCACTTAGTCCAGTCACTCTGCCAGATTTGTGATGAGATGAGGTTTTGCCCAGAACCACGGTGTGAAAACACAGATCTGGGATATACCTCTCAGCGAAGATGAGCCAACCATGCATCAGAAAATCAAGCTGACTGGCATTAGAATACTGTTGACTGCTAAAACAGCTTTGCTCTTGAGAGCAGGTGAGTGTCAGTGTGGGATTATTTGGTGAATATAATCAGAAATATCAATATGTAAGAAAGTATCACACACTTGTAAGAAGATTATGTGGATATAACAGAGCAAAATTGTACAGTTTGCAAGTTGCAAAGACACCAAAAGAAGACCAGTCTGGTAAGAAAAAACACCTATTAAGCACTCAAACTCATATAAAAAGGATAACGACTCAATGAGGTTACCCCTTATCCGCATTATGATCATATTTGCTATTATAAATAACATAGCTCACAACTTGATCTCTAGCTGCCACTGCAACTCAATTAGCATTGCCACCTCCAATACACCTGACATACCAGATTTGTGTAGTGACACCATGAAAACTACCTGATGAGGACCATGACCTAAAACCCTGCTACAACAGTGTGATCTAAAACCATGACTTGGACCGATAGTGGAGCAGATTCCCTCAAGTAGGAGAGGAATAGTGCAAATGAATGCACTTGTCAAATCTGCCCAGTCGGCCGGAAGGGATTTATCATAAACAAGTCTTTCCACATGTGATATAAATCACTTAAGCCCTGGGGATTATAGGAAAAAAAGAAGAATGCAAAGCAAAAACTATTCACATATTTATTCCTCCAGATGTTTTTCTGCCTCATAGAGGTATTGGTGCCACTCTTGGATGTATCTTCAATCTCTAATGTTTCAAAAGGCCTCATAAAATTACTCTTCCTTCATCTTTAATTATTTTGGGAAGTGACAGGTAACTATCTTATCTCTTGTTGACCTTTGGCTGCTTGGACGCCACTGTCAAGAAAACAAGAGAAGAAGAAAATAAGCTTGCCCGACTGGTTCGTAAGGCTGACAGGAAGTTTTCACTTTCTCTAAGGGTCAAAGTAGAGGTCTAATAACATCACTGCTAGAATATTATTTAATAAAATGTGACTTAAAAAATCACTAACGATGGATTTTCTGCTGCAGATAGAGAAATACATTTCTGGAATAAAACACTCCACTTTGAAGCCAAATTAAAAAGTTCTTGGTAGGGATATATTAGACCTGAAGCCTTTTTTGAATTGACAGACAAACAGTTGTCTCCGTAAAGATCTGTTAGGTAAGATCTATTAATTAACAATGTAAGTGTTGCCTCTTGGAGAAGCCAGCAATTCCATGGAGCTGGAAGGGTTAAATTCCAATGGGACACTCAAAGAAGAGAAAAGGTGTCATTATTTTTCTATTAATGGGTAAACAGCTAAATGCTAATGTGAGTATTATCCAGCTGTAGCCTTATTTTGACAAAATACTGTGTAATTAATGCTATCAAAAATAGCTAAAAGCACTGTTTTTGGAAATTGATCTGACAAACCTAATCTAGGCACATACCATGACCTTTTTTTAATATCATGCTTTGGAAATGAACTAAATTCAACATTATGACAACCAATTCCAACTGTGCAACACAGTAATGGCAGTTATAATCACTGCCAAGAACTGAGTCCACTGCCCCCTCAGTCTGACAGACAGCTGACACATCCATGTATATGACCATATTAACCAGGGACTTGCATATGCATGCACATACATTACTTCTGCCCGCCCGCACAGCGACACATGTTCCCCCATCGCTGGCACTCATCAGTTTAAAGGTGATCAGAGCAGTGCGGAGTCAGTGATTGTTGAAACCCGACAGCTCCATGACAGTTTGTCAGCTCGGCAACAAGCCTGTGTCATCAACATTTACAGTGATGTAAGCCGGCACCCTACAGGCACTTTGCTGCCTGTCATTACATACGTGGCTGCGCACTCACTGCTCAGGCTGCATATAACGTGGACGCCCGGTGACAACACGACAGGCAGATGAATATTCAATAATTCATGTGAGAGAATACAGATCCTTTCATTGGTTTGAAACTCCGGTGATAAAAACGAAAAAAGGACAAAAAGAGGGAGAACAGTATCTAAAATGGAGAAGTGTGCACATGGGGGGGGGGATACAGGACGGGGAAGAGGATTTAAAAAGTCTGACACTCATCAAAAGTGTTCACCAATATTTGCATACCTCCCAGACATTTAAATTCTGCCTGTCAGCTGTGACAATGGAACATTTCACATGCTTTCACTTTTCAGCTTTAAAAGACTGTTGGCTGTTGACAGGAAGTGTTCATCTGCGGAGAAACAAACAAACAA
This sequence comes from Cetoscarus ocellatus, assembly GCA_037902135.1. NCBI lineage: Eukaryota > Metazoa > Chordata > Actinopteri > Labriformes > Labridae > Cetoscarus > Cetoscarus ocellatus. The sequence goes on from JBAMNC010001099.1 coordinate 169,431, forward strand.
TATCTATGCTTGATTAACTACTTAATGATCTGGACGTCATCGCCTCCCATTTCCAAATGCTAATTGTGCTGTTAGCATTTATAATGACTTAATAGTAGCTTTGGAATATCTAGGAAAATAAAGGATAAGGCAGAAAGGCAATTAAATGTAGTGTAACTAAATGCTTCCTTCATGACTCTTAATGAACTTTAATGAAATGGCTGCAATGGAAATTAATGCTTAAAAATAAAATCTTACAAGCACACTGAAATGTTGTGTTTGTGTTGACATGATGAGCTCAAAATTATGCAAAAATTGGTCAAACAAAAAGTATTTTTTAATGTTTTTGATGAGGGCTGGACAATATTGCGTAAAATGATATTGCAATGTTTATTTTTCCCTCCAGTGATTTACAATGTGATTTAGTTGAGAGCAGTTTCTAGATAAATGATAAGTTGTTTAAGTATATGAATGTCCAAGTGAATGTTCCTAGATGTTCTCGGAAGACCCACATTTGTTTTCTTGATATTCTGATAAAAACAGACTAAAGAAAGAAAAAAATCAGTTTACAGTCTCATGAACACAGCTGTATCTACTCCTCATTTGGAAGTTTGGAAACATTATTTCGGTTTAATATTTCTTCCCTTTACTGCTAACAATTGGTATTATATTTTAAGTCATTGTATTTTCAGTCACCTTTACATTGTGGTAAAACTTGTAATAATGGTGCATTCATGGAATGAGCTACACAGATAAACATATATTTTTTTTTAATTGTAGACTATAAGCCTTGGTAGCTAAATTGTAGATTTGGGATAAATAGAAGATGTTTTAATCTGAATCACTACCCAAGGAGTGTGGTCTGAAACACCTTATGAGGATTAAATAAAAAACAGTCTTCTCTGAGCAGGGCTAAAACAGAGGGGTTTATGAGCATGCCAAAATCTAATATCTGAATGGATTTTTAGGCATGGCACTGTAAAAATACTAGATGTTCTTGAGACATCAGGAACCGGTTTCAACTTGCTGTAAAGAAGGAATTAATATGAGCTTTTAACTGTTAGACAAGTTCTTTCACTACCAATGATCCTATAAAGGCTTATTTAGAATAATGTAATATGTTCTTTTACATATTATTATTTATCTAGGACAAATAACAACAGCGACCAATAGATAAACCAGGTCCATGATAAAAACCCTAAAAAAATTCAACAGATAAATATAAAAGTAAAACTTGGTAGAGTTATTCTCGAGGGACCACTTGTTAGATCTGCCCATTAGGCCAAATCCAAGATGGGGGCCATTTTTCAAGATGGCCCCCAACATACTTTTCAAAAATAACTTTCCTTTCTCCAATATTGGTGTATTCAATTCACAATAATGGGTAAAAATATTTGTCCATCACTTATAGATAAAAAAAACTTGATAAAGAATGCTAGCTATAGGTTTAATTGAGCATTGAATGTGGGCCGTAACATCAATAAGTGTACAAATAACACCAGCTCATTTGACCTCTGTTTTCAACCACCTGACAACCACCACCAGCACCCCAACTCCTTGAAAAATTATATATATTTTTGCCCTTTTTGCCAACTTTCTAATTTTAATAATGTGCTTGAGTCTAGTTTAGCTTAAAATGTACAATTATACTATTCTAGACTCTCTATATCTCTAGGTGTTTTAAATAATGTAACATCCAGCATTAGGGACTTGATTTCACACTCAGATCTTCAAATTAGTAAAAACATTCAAAGACAAGACTGTCAGCAGGTCCCTTTCTTGCTCAGACTTTAAAGTACTGCACACTGCTGCTACAAAACTTAATCAGCATTGTGGAATCCAATTCTGTTGACTCGTAGCCTCTTTGTCTCAGTGACCTGTTTTTCACCTCACTTTACTGGAATAGGCACTTTGAACAGCCTTTCACAGGATATTATTCTAAATGAAATGTATAAGTAGCACTTGGGGCCACTGCTGATAACCTAACCAGCGAGTAAATTACAGCAAATATAGAATGAATTGCATTTGTTTAAGGAATTAGATTTATTCCGTTCAATGTTATGATTTAACATGACTGATACAATCGCTCTTGTATTTGTTATCTCATTCTGCCTCTACATTAGTCACTGACAGACTGTCCTGGAGGTATTTACAGTGATGAAAACAGTCATTGAGAAGGAGGGATATTAAACGACTGGAGAGAGTGACAACTAGAACATTCACCTGGCACCACTTTCCAAGGTGTACAATCGCACAGCAGTGATACTATTGTGATCAGACAAGAAAAAGGGCTGTGGTGTTAGCGCTAGTGTGATTGGCAAAGGCTTGAAGGAGAGGAATAGATGAATATGAGGCCCAATGCTCAAATGTACCTATAGCTAGTATTCCTTATCAAGTGTTTTTGGTGTGTGAACGATGGGTAAATGTAATTTTTCCCATCATTGCGAATGAAATACACCAGTTTTTGGGGGGTAAAGTTATTATTGGAAGGCATGTTGGCAGCCATCTTGAATAATGGTCCCCATCTTGGATTTTCACTACAATAAACCTCATCCTTGAAAATGAGATGACATTAGGGCTGGGAGATATTACCTAATCTCAGTATCACGATTAATTGAAGCTTTTACCTCGATTACGATAAATTAACGATTATTTTGTGCTATGTTGGAACAAATTGGCCATGTTACTGACGGTTGTCCAAACAGTCTTCCTGCAGTATTTACACTAAACTTCTTTCTGCTCGATGTCCTCTGTACAGAATCCAAAATGTGTCCAAACAACGGAGACAGCATTTTTCTTGGCTACAAGGTCCTCTGATAGATTGTCTTCTCCATGTTGGCAGTGCGCCCTTCCCTCTTGGCGAAAGTGAACGCAGACTGTAGGGAGGGGGCGTGGTCACGTGATTTACACAGGGAAAACAATCAAAATAATCGACATGAGTAAAATTACTTTGATCGGAGGGTCTAAATGTCGGTTTTGATTAGTTTTTGATGAACTACCCAGCCCTAGATGACATTCATGCAAAGTTTAACAGTAATCTCCTCCGGCTTTCTTGCAGTATCACATTCAAAAGCAAGAAATGATCAACAGGTCTGAAAACTTTTGACCATTGACTACAAAAAATATCAATTCAGAATTGCTTCAGAGTGGACCATTGTGTGAAGTATGAAGCACATCCATTCAGTGTTCTTGATATAGTCACCCACAACAAGGGCTGAGCATGACACTCCATGATCTTGACCTTTGACCTACAACTTCAAAATCAAAGTACTTCATCTGAAAGACATGGCATTGTAAAATCTAGTCAATTAATCCCAGAGTCAACATGGACATCTTAAAGTTTATTAATATGCCTTTCAAGCAGTCCTAATAAATCATGTTCACTTGTTAGGGATGATAATGAGGCTTAATGACCTTGATATTAGACCTATGACCCCAAAAATTAAGACACAGATGACATTAAGCAAAGCTCAGGGAAAACATTTTGAAGCCTTCTTGAGGTGCCCTGAACTCAACACAAGCAGAGGTCCTAATGGAAAGATAATGGTTGTGTGGTCTGAGATAAGGACGGATGTAAACACAAGTCCAAAACATGAAGCCCCCAGCTTCCTCTGCTGCAAGCCTGGAGGCATAAAAAAACCGTCTCGTGAGACCTCAGCATGTTTCTCTGAAGGATCTCCTGCTAACTGAAAGCCTGCTCTGCCACTCAGCTCTTATCACCACGTCCACACCCATGCTGACTCCAACTGCGCTCAATCACAGCGGCAGCTGTTCTGCCGAGCACTGACCACCTCCCACTGAAATCCAATCATTTTTTTTCTTCCAGAGACACAGCATGGAAGAAAAGGTGACTTATGACATCTAAACACACCAAGGCATGCCTAACAATATTAGGTCGTCACAGAGAGGGTTTAAAAGAAAGAAGATATTTCACCCCGATATCCAGACAATAAACCTAAAAGTTAAGGAGAAATCCCACCTATCCACGGCTTCAACATGAAGATCATTTACACTAAAATCTTACTTAATGTCATCACTGGAAGTTATAACTGTATGCATCTACAGAAAGTTGCCTTGAAAGTTTGCTACTTAACAGAAGACTGTGATGATAGAGAGCATGCACACGTTGTCATTGTCAGGGCAGGAGAGTGGAAAGTCATTCACTGAATGGCAACGAGTATAGACTGATAGCAACAATCAAAAGGAAGTAAGAAATCCTTCACTTTAATTCAATCGATTTTGTTTTTTGCTATGGGTATTTAATCATATTCACCATGGGGCAGTGTAGATCCTGAGCTGATGTTGAAACATTTGAAGTTGTAACATCACGTTTGAAATGAAGACACAGCCATGATGCTACACCAACCGCTGTCAAATCAACCAATCCACATGGATCCGGGTAATGATGAATACAATCCCCACTTCTCTGTTCTCTAGTTTAAGATGTAATTTTTTTTCAGACATCAATCAATCAATCTTTATTTTTATAGCGCCAATTCATAATCATAACAAGTGTTATCTGAAGACACTTTCCAACAGAGCAGGCTGAAGACAAACTCTTCAAATTATGGATACACATATATGCATAGATACATATGTTCCTATTTATACATACACATACATATATCATGGCGGCAAGAAAAAACCTCTGTTTAGCGGTAGGAAATCTTGAATGTGGCTCCCAGTCTCATGATGATGTGGCACTAAGGACAAGAGAAATTAAGTTTCCATGCTTGCAGTTGACATGAAATCCCAAGATTATAGCTGGTTAGCCAATAAACAAAAAAAAAAGTTAAATCCATAGATTTGACACAGATTGATGAAATCATTAAATTGTTATGACTTCTATTTGGCCATTAATTGATGCCATTTGTCATGAATTTAGAGTATCCAACCTGTTTGTGTGTCACATTAAAAATAAACGTGACGAAATAACAGTTATACAGATGCTAAAAGCATGTGCCTCGAGAGAGCCTGGACTCTTCGATCTCACTTTGAATAAAGACAAAACAACACAGATACACATTTAGAGTCACAACAGGGCTTCATCCTTTAACTCGGGATCATAAAGGCTGCATTATAAATGATACTTTATAGCTAGAAAAGTTTAGTTTTGGCTGCTGGTTTGGCAGAGTAAGCAGCCAGGCACAACCCATATACATCCTGCGATCCGGGTTCAAACCCTGAGTGTCTTCCCCTACTCACTCCAATTTCCCTATCCACCGACTCTCTCTCTCTCTCTCCTGTCAAAAAATGCCTAAAAATGCCCTCAAAAATAATCCTGAACATAGTTTAATTTTGTCGTCTTTAAACATCAATCAATCTATAATCCACATGTTCCGTAACAAAAACAATCAAAATTAATTAGGCCCGCTGATGATGACTAAAAGAAGCACAACACTGTTCATTAAATTCAAGAGTTTCCCTTTTTCTTACTACTGATATCATTACTTTATCTGCCACTCAGTACATTTATTTTTTCATCTCCAGGATGTTTTGTAAGTGTTTGCAAACTGTGCAGAAAATACACCCACTTTTTGTAAAGGAGAGAGAGAGGAGATATTCAGCTATACAGCTGAAACATGGCAAATACCATCTTCCATTATACTTTCATCAATAAATCTGGAAGAGCCATGTGATACTGAACACCAGTTGCCTCATAATGGGCCTGGCAAACCTCTTGGAGTAGTGACAATGCTGTGGCAGTGTAAATAGAATAAATGAGTAGCTGGGTGCCATTGGCCCCTTTGTGGCACAGTGGGACTTGGATTATCGCTCATTAGCAGTGAGCACATTGTGTCATTGTGACATTGCTCATTGGTCCATTTGCCTGTGTGGTCAATGACAGTCTCCACATTCACACTAGCACACATTAATATAGTGCACATGTGTGTCTATACCTCTATTATTACCAAAGGTCACCTCATTTTTAGATCATTTTCATGAGAAAACGTATCCCTTTCAGATTCCTGCGTGCAATTAAGTGGAATTATGACTCGAATTTGGAAATTGGCCTCATTAACCCACTAAAAAGGCAGTTGAGGTATAATTTATGTGCAGATCTTTAAACACATTGTCCCCAGTGCTTTTAAGGATTAGAGAGGCAGAGTGCCAACCACTGGAAAAAAAGAGAGAGAAAACCAGGGGCCCTCCCACTCCTAATGTATTTAAAGTGACACATTAACAGGATAAACAGTCCCCTTATCTGCTGAGTGCATAGGCTGCTTCTAAAACACTACAATCCCATTAACAGGACCTTTTCCGATTTCACATCTCTGTCTTACTACAGCGCGAGGCCTTTTTTCATGGAGGTTGTCTGTCGGTGCCAAAGAGGGAGGCTCAGGTCTTATAGTACTCACATTAAGATTTAGTAATCCTTTGTTTGGACCCGTTCAATTGAGACAAGGTCGGACAGGGAGAGAAAATGTATTGACATGGAGGTGTTAAACTGTGGTACAGCAATTTAAAAGCCCTAAAAGATGCTGAATTAAAAGAAATATGAAGATGTTACAACAAACAAAGCTTTTTCGACCTTGTTCAATTATTTCTTTAAAGCACTTCAATAAAAGATCCTCCTCTTTCATTTTTTAATATCTTTCCAATGTTGGTGCAGAGATTGAGTTAAATCTTCTAATTTTTATAAATCTATTTTACTCAGCAGAGTTTTCGGAGAGGTGATACATGCAGTGGTGGACAAAGTACTCAACTCCATTGAGTGAAAGTATAGGTACTCCCGGTCAAATATTACTCCAATACAAGTGAAAGTTGTTCAGTCAAATTTTTACTTAAGTTAAAATACTGGAGTAACTGCTTTTGAACTGAAGTGTTAAAGTACATTTTCAGTTTAATGTCAACACATTATTGTATTGTTGCTGCAATGATTTTAAAGAACCTAATGTCTGAAACAACCTACTGAATGCATTGACCTGCTTATAGAATATGTATAATAAAGAGCTTGTAAAATATGTTATGAATCCTACAGAAAAGCCTATTGAAACACGACTGAATCGACAAATGGACAACCATTGCTGTTTTCATTTTTTCACTGAACACCCCCCCTTCAGAAATGTCCATGGCGATCTGGGTAGCGCATGCGCGAGGTACAGGTACGGCTTCACCCCTTGAACAAATCACACGCAGATCGCATTTTAGAAGAGAGAAGAAATTTCATCCGCTGACTTCAATGCTTTACTTAAAAATAATGATTAACGGGACCCATTGTAGAAAGTGGAGTGAAAAGTACAATATTATATAGAAGTTTTTTTTTTGTATGCTCTTTTATATTTGTTATCATATTTTTAGAGAGTTTAAGAAATTTGCTGGAAAGCTAATATGAGGGTCTTTGACAAGGAAAAAAAAGGGAACCTCCAAGGTACAGAGCACTTTTGTCAGCCAGAAATTAGGGCTAATTTTCATCCCATTGACAAGACTTTATTGGTACAGAAATAAAGAAATATTCTAAAATTTAACCAGGGAACTTGAATTTAAGATTTCCATATTCAACCTTAATTTAGCCAGGCAAGTCCCACTGAGATCATAGATCCTTAGTCATTTATACAATTATCAAGCTAGACTGTATATTGTTTATGGTTTTGATTTGCCAGATGGTTAAAACTTGACTGGACTGCATATTTGGGTTTTAACAATCTAATTATACCTCGGCTTTAGTCCAACAGCTTTCTGTGGCTCAATAGGTTTCTTTTGTGGACGCTCCTGGGTTACTGCAAAGGGCTGATAGTAACAGTATGTGGCAATAAAGAAAATAGAATGTCCTTGCAATAACAGACAATATGGCCTTGTAATGATAGCACCGTGGTAAGTGAATCCAACTGAAAATACACTGCTCAATGATATCTATAATGGGAATTCAATTGGGACTGCAGTGTTGGGAAAGCAGGAGAGAACAGAAATAGCTTGGTCAAGGTTTTGATATGTAATGGGTCATGCCTGTTATGGGTGGCCACATTTGCAGTATCCATAGAGGGCTTATTACCACGTTGCTCAGGCTCCATTTTGTCATGCCTCTATTGTTTTGCTGAAAATAGAGTCACTGTAATGAACGAAGTGTACCAGAATGTCATCCACAAACAGGAATAATGATCCTTTCTTGACTTTTATAAAATGCTATAACCTGACAATAAGGTTTTTGTGCACGGTCTTTATCATTAGTCAGCTCTAGATAGCTCTACAACTTACATTTCTGTCATCAGATTTGGGTTAAGTTGTTTTAGCTTTACACACTCATTATTGTGACAGTGCTCTTTCAAAACGAAGACCTTCTATCAATACAAGGAGTGGGGTCTTGTGGGACAACTTTCCAGAAAACAAAGAGTATCTACCATCAGACACTCTAAGATAGTTTTCACACCTAAAACATTTGGTCCAGATAAGCAATCTCTGTTTTACAGTATTGAAAGTTTGATTTGATTTCAGGTGATGTGGTGGCTCACAAAAACTCTAAACTCTGGTTCATTGAAAACAGGGGGGTTTGGTTTGATTCTAAGTGAACCGGGGTTTTGTTAGGCATGGGAAGAGAACCAAATAGAAGTCTGCTGTGGATTCAATTTTGCCTGATACAACCACAGTATGCAAGCTGACGTAGAGTTAACAGACAATATCATTTAGGGTGTGGCTAACACTAGCACCTCCAAGCTATGGTCCTCCTAACAGATTAACGTCTTCAAGTCTGTGTTGGATATGGCTATGACGCAGCCTGAACAACTTTTATCTATATTTTATGGCTCAAAATACTGCTTAACTGCTTCAAGCTACAAAATGTTAACCATACAGAAAGAGCAACTTAAAATTTCCCCAATTTCCCTGGCAGAGTCTTGGCTGGTCCATGACAGGAAAGTGCTCGGACCTGCCCTCGGACCTTTGTAGGATATATAAATCAAACATGCCACTATGAAGAAATTTAAAACCAAAAACCTAACTCTTATTTGGACTCCCAGTGGCTGGAAGTTGGCTGGTAACTGGATGGAACTCGGCTGGCATTTTGCTGGAAGGGGAAAATTGAAGCAGCAGCATCTGTACATGCCCTGTTTGTGTTTCTGGTTAACAGTGCAACAGCAGGGTGGAGGCAGGAACAAAGATGAGAGCAACAACAGCAACTAGTAGCAGGTGGCTACACTACACTGCATTTGACCTGCTTTGGCAAGCTTGACGAAATGAATTGTGAAAGCTGACACCCAAATACAAATGCAGCAATTTTGCAACCTCATACCTGAACCAAATCCAGACTGCTGAACTTTATATTTGGAAGCATCCTTAGCTTAGGGCAGCCCCTAAAAGATCAAAGGATCTTTTTTTTTTTTTTTTTTTTTTTCCTTTGCCACAAGCGGCTCATATTTAATCACCCTGGACTTCATTGTCAATGTGAGACAGGTCTGGAGTGCAGGCAGGCCAGGCTCATACCCCCACTCTTTTACTACAAAACCACATTGTAGTAACATGTGCAGAATGTGGCTGAAATTAGCAATACTTTTAAGCATTCCTCACCTTTACCAGTCTTTTGTTGCCCCTGTCCCAGATTTTTTGGGACGCGTTGCAGACATCAAACTTAAAATGAATGAAGATTTGAAAAGAAACAGTGAAGTTTATCAGTTTGAACATTAAATATCTTGTCTCTGAAGAGTATACAATTGAATATAGGTAGAAGAGGGATCTGCAGATCAGTGTATTTTGTTTTTTATGTTTCAACTTCTTTCATGTGTTTACAGCTACTTTCTTCATACAGTGTGTTTAGGTACATATTTCTGACTTTGCTTCATAGGGACTTTCAGTGCACACAACTAAAAACACACTAGTAAAGGGTATCTATGTTGGAACATCACTGGGGACTGAAGCATGCAGCTTGGAGGCAGGAGAAAACCAAAAATAGCTTGGTCAAGGTTTTGCTACATAATAGGTCAAGCCTCTTAGGACTGACCACTTCACTAGTTCCTGCCCATGGCCCGTTCTCACTTAGCTCGGGCTCCTTTTTGTCGAGCGTCTATCCTTTTGCTGAACTGAGGTTTTTCTCACCTGAAATAGGATAAGAAATCAAGTCTTGCTCTCGTAATTGAGTGAACCATTGAGGATTCAGTGAAAAAAGCCCTGACTCAGTAAGCTCTATTACTCCCTCGCTTCTTGATTTTCTCTTTGTCTGCATACTAATTACCTGCTCCTACAGTACTCCCTCCCTGCTTTGGGGTTTTCCAATTATGCGCGACTATGACCTCCTTCCGGGCGTGAAGTTGCTCTTTAGATTGCTCTGTTCCTTTTAGCTGACCAGAGGATGACACTATCCCAGGTGTTTTGGCATTCTCCTGTCAATCCTTCATCACTGAGACGTATCAAAGTTCTCTTGGCACAGGCCCTGGATCTCTCTTATGTCCCTCAGGCTGTTCCGTCCCCATCTAATGGATGTTGTCAGTGTGTTGGCGCTGAAAACTTTTTTGCAGGTAAAGGTAAGTCAGTCTCAACCTATTTTTCTTTCAGCTGAAGGTGATGTAGCTTGACGTTTGGTGCTTGACAGTTGCCAGCTGCTGTTTTTAACCAAGAGATATATCATTAGAAGCTACTGTAATGGTCACAGTCATGGTTTCTTTGGCATATGCTGAATGCCTAGCACTGTGGTTGACTAGCTGCTAGTTCTGGAGAACATTTGAAGTAAAATAATGCATTATTTTCTGCTATCATCTTTGAGACTAGATGGGTCCATGGCAAATACTGAACACTGAAAAGTTTGCATGCACGTCCTGGGCAAAGTATGGTAATAGCTCAACAATACAAAGCCATTAGATAAGTCTGGATAATTAACTGTGCACATGTACGAATGGACAACATAGTGGTGCATCAGGCAATGCTGGTGCATCAAAGCGTGATTGTCAAAGGACCGATACCCCAGATGGATGTAGTCTTTCTGTGATGAATTTGCATGCTGAACCAGTGCACGCATTGGTTTCTCCAGGTAATAGAGTTTTCTACAACAGATCAAAATCAAGCTCATTAGGTCAATAGGTGACTATAAATTGCTCATAGGTGTGAGTGTGAATGGCTGTTTGTCTCTGTATGTCTGCCTGTCTGACTGGTTGGCAACTAGGCAACTACTTTATTGTTAGCGGGATATAACCCCTTGCAATAAATACATTGTGGCAGTCTCAATGTATCACAAAAAAAATAAACTTTTTTTTTTGTTTTATATTATAGTTTAGGGCATCCCTACATCTAGACCTTTTGGTGCAACTTTAAATTTACTTGTGCAAGTTTCGAGGCAGAAAAGTGTCTTAAATTTCTTTATTTCTGAGGTGGTGTGGAAGTTCACAAAAACTCTGGCCCAAAGAACCGAACTCTGCTATGCTTGAAAACAGCCACCCTCAGGGTCTAAAAGCCATCTGAACCAAAAAGGAGCAAACGAGTGACGAGAACTAGGAAGCAGTAAATTGTGACTTAAATTTGGTTAACAAACAATGGTAAACAAGCTAGTGTAACATATCAAGCTATGTGGCTCACATTAGTATTGCTGCTACCAGCGGCTTCCAGTCCTCTGAACAGGGCAACATCTGCAAACCCACACGGAATATGGCTACAATTGCTGCAGTCAATAAGAAAGTGCTACCTGATGCAGCCTAAATTCAGCTTCATGTTTATTTTATGGATCAGCGTAACTCTCAACAATGTTATTACTCGAAGCTCAGTTGGTTTGTCCAGGTCATAGTGCAATAACAAAGACAAAAACAAAAACCCTAGCTACAGCCTAATGGCAAGTGGCTTGAGTACACTAAATTCGCATCCAGCATGAAAAATATATATATATATTTAAGTGAAAATTGTGACAATTTTGTAGCTTCATTCCCAAACTGAACCAAGTTCACCAAACTTTATATGTGAAACCAACTGCGGATTAAACAAAAGCATACTGCAGATACAAATGTTATATTAAAGAGAGTGACTAGCTTATTGAATGACTAGCATATTCTGGTTATGGCCAATATGCACTCTGAATATTGGAAAATCAAATGCATGCGTTTGATTTTCCAGAATCAATAGGATATTCATAAATTTAGAGTTTAGATCCCCGGCCCGAACCCGACCCGATTGCAGGCCGGGTCGGGCCGACACTTCACACCAATATCCACGGGCCGGGCTGGGCGAAAAGCCGTAATCAGCAATATTTTATTTATTAGTCTTCGTTAAGTAAGCCAACGAGTGTTGAAAAAAAGCATCATGTCCCCTTCACGTGTACAGGGTGAGCAAGCCGCACACACTGCAAGCATCATCGGTCTACTTGAGCTCGTACCTGGCTGGAGCAGCTGAGCAGCACGGAGCTGGAAAATATTAAGAAAAAATTAAGTCAGGAGAGCTGAGTTTGAGCACAGTGGATGGAAAGTCGGAGGTATGTACTTGTTTTATTATTTATTAACTCTAAACATGGGCAATTCCTGTGTGTTGTTCAATAGTTAGAGTACACTGACAACAGCATAGAGGTTTCTGCAGAGATGCAGGAGAGTCAGGACCCTGAACAGCTCCGCTGCCGAAATTAAACAGCCCACGGCACAGATTAAAAAAAAAAAAGAAAAGTCGGGTGTTAATCGGGCTCAGGCTCATAATTACAGTTAATATGTCGGGCCGGGCCGGGATCGGACACGACGTGCACGGGCTCGGTGTAGCGTCGGGACGGATTTTTTGGGCCCGATCTAAGCTCTATTCACATTACATTTGTCCACATCCAACTGGAACATGGAATAGGAAGGAGGTTTTAATATAATTTGTTATTTTAAGAAATGTACAGCCAAATCCTACGCAGGCTCTCTTGTAACAACATCTTAGCTGTTGTTTTTGAAATTTTTCACTCCACTCTAAATTTAGAGATGTCCAGGAAGTCCATGTCCATCACCGTGTTTATCTTCGATCTGACAGCCTTTTGTGACTCACCCCCTCTGGAGGTACACTTGTTCAAAATGTGTTTCGAGTTTGACAACCTCTTGCCCCACATGCTCTTTAACAATGACTCTAGTCACCTCTACTTATTGTCTGTCATCTCAGATCAGTCTTGTTTGGCAGCAGGGCTGAACAATACTGGAAAAATGACATTGTTATACACATATACATTTTTTATTGTACTTGTTGAGGGTGCTTGAACTAGGCAAATGCAGTGTCTTCTTGTAATCATCAATAAAAACTTTATTTGAAGAATTAATTTTCTTTTATGTGGATATTTAACCCACTTTTTGTTACAAATGTAAACTCCCTCTTACTTTCATCACACACTGCAGCCTTCTGAAAGTGACATTCATACACAGAGAAGTAGGGAATACATGCTGAGAGAAGAAGAGCAGGAGGAGTGACATGTTTATTAATGAAGTGTACAAATCAACTTGTAGTTTGGGCTTGTGTATTACTTCATCAACTATTTCTAACATTTTGTTAAGTCAGCGGTTCTCACTGACTCTGTACTCCATTTCATGCTGCTGTTTCATGTATTAATATTTACTCCTCAATGGCTTTTCGCTTTGACTGTAAATGTCGTGAAGACAGAATGGGGGGAACAAGTTGACCCCCTCAGAGGTAATAACAGAGGCGTGATGTTTGAAAGAGGGAGGCATGCAGACTCAGCGGGAGACAGGAGCGCTGCGAGTGAGCGTCTCTGTGTTTATGTGGGGACATGCACCATGTGCGTGTGCATCCAAATTGAAATGCATCATGAATCGACACAGATATTGCTGCCTTGCAGAATTAATGGGAAAAAGGTGTAAATATAGTGGAGTCTTGTTTGGCACTTTTGCACAAAGGCACTGTGGATAGGTCTTATGATGTACGGAAGCCCTAAGTGGGCATACAGCCGCCATGTTGTAGTACTTGATTTTGCCTCGATGAAGATGTTTTTTTTTAACAGTTTTATTCAGATCTTATTGTTTGTTCCAAAAAACCTGGTCCTTTTAATTGTTACCGTGGTATGAGCTGATTTCTCAAATTGAAAAAAAAAAAAAACAACCAAAATTGAAACTGTTTTTATGAAAACAGAGATCTTCCTGTACAGTTGAATTTTGATCTGTTCGGTTTAAGGTCCTAACAAAAACATTTTTTTCCCTATGTTGCTGCTGGCACTAGTATGTTTTTTGTCTGCCTGTCTGTCCGTCCATCTGTTTGTGAGGAAGATTTCTCAAAAAGTCATGATCAGATATGGATTAATTATCAGGGAATAATGGTCTTGGCACCAGGAAGTAATATGATTACAGTGGTGATCCGAATCCGGATTCAGGAATTTTAAGATGATCTCTAAAAATGGCAGATCCAAGAATTTTGTTAACATTTCTTAACATTGTGCCATAGGGCAGTTTTCCACATTTCCAGTAACACATAACCATGTCAGAAATGCCTTGGAGGAGATTTGTGCTATCTAAGCACTTCTAGTTTCCTCCACTAAGGATGTTATTTTTTTGCCAGGGTTTGTCTCATAACTTGAGAAGTTTTAAAATGATTTTGAGGCCATGTTGGTCATGGCACGAGAGAGAAGTGTTTTTTTTTGGTATTGATCTGAATCAGGATGTGGATCTAGGATTCTATAAAGGATTTGTTTAAAGTGAGAGATGGGGCAGTTTTTCACATTTTTACAGTAACTCGTCCCACAGTGTTGGAAATCCCTTGGTGGTGGTTTGTGCTCTCGGTGCACTTCTAGTTTAATTTAAAATTCACACTGACAAAGACACATTTAATATGATGACTATGCTATGCACTCTTTTGTAATAGATGGAATGCCCGAGAGGCAACTATTTATTTATTCTATGCTGACTTTGAAAAACACATGTAGAAAAATGTTAGCACTGCATAATCAAAAGGGAAAACAAAATTAGTTGTCAGAGGAGGGAATGAAGAAATGAAGTTAACACCCATTATGATTTGTCCTTGGCCGATGCAGGCTGCATGAGTTTCCAGACAGACTTAACCGCTGGATTTAGCTGGGCACACAACATGTTCAACACTGGCTCTGACTGCAGTCATCCACTCCACAACATCACACTAAATTCATTTCCAAGTCCTTGAAACAATCACATTTTCCTCCTGAGAAGGAAACATCTCTGCAAGAAATATTGCCAGAAATGATTTAGAAATAAGACCTGGCCATGAAATTGGATCCACTGTGTTTTATTGGTTATTACAGGGTCATGGCTGAGGGCCAGCCTGAGGGGCTATTTCTCTATTGTTAGGGAAGAGGTGCCATTTCATGTCCTGTGTTATGCAGCCATCCATTTCATGGACAGACGTTTCAGAGTGGGTTCTAAGCTGCTGAAACTGTTCATCTGGAGCGCTGACAGCTATTTGGAGCTGAAAATTCCTTCACTAATTAAAAATTACCGAAAGACACTTTATTGACACTGGCTGTATAAGAAAGTACTCTTTTTATTTCCTCTGATCCTCTATCCAACTGTCTTCTACCTCTTCTTACACAATCAAACTCCCCGCTGAAAGTTTATATGGTATGCATAATCCTGCCATAAATTAGCCTCTATAAATAATGAGCCTGCGCTGATTTTTAGGAGTTAATTAATTTCCTGTGGGCATGGCAGTGTCTCGCCTGATTAATGATGGTAATACTGTTGGCATGCTGAGTTGGGTCCCCTGTCACAGGATATAAATCAGAGGTGCACTGGAAGGCGTCATGCCCCAGCTGTGTCCAACACGGCTTCCTGACCTAAGACACAATGGAGGGCGACAGTGGCTGTACATGATCATAAGTCAAGTATGTTCTGACTTATGGGAGTTTAAGATAGTGAACCAAAAAATAGGCCTCATCCTTAATATCTAGATTGCTGGCTGAAAACTACGGCTGAAAGAAAACGGGAAAAAGAGAGAGTTCAAGAGGAGTGTTGGTGGCTCAGTCTGAGTAACAATCGCAAGGTTACAGGTTTGAGCCCAGTTCCAGCTGTAAATGTCAGTGTGTCCTCGGTAGGCCTGTGCTAAAAATATGGATACAGCAAAATATCGTCACACACTCTTTGGGGACACATGTATGGATACGGATTCTACAGAATCAATATGGCCCCAATGTTTTGACTGTTGTTGTCAATAAACTTTGGGTAATGTTAACAATGGTACAATTCAAAGTAGAAGCCAAACTACACGATGATGCACAAGTTCCAAATTTGAGCTTAAGTCTACGATCCTTGAGGATCTGAATTTAAGTTTCTTTAGTTGTAGAATCATTTAAAACTCATCCTTGTTCTTATTCTTCTTGTAATAAAGGTCAAAATTTGAGGGAAATTCTGTTAATAGAGTAGTCAATGTTCACAATGTACGTGTAACGGGATACACCCATGTCAAGTATAGTTAGGAGCAAGTATATATCCAGCCAAGCAACCATGTTATTTGGTGCAGCGGATCTCAGCCTTTTCTTCTCAGACACTAAATCCCCACATTGAACTAGAGAAAAGTGGAGCCCTCTGAGTGACCTTCACAACAAAAAATATGATACATTACTTTGGAAAACAAACATAAATTTCAATTTATTCCTTTAATAAAATCAGGATAAAAGGGCATTGTTCATAATCTTATGTAAAAAATCATGAAGACAGTATATGCTAAGAGTGTAAATCATTGTTTTAGTTGATATGTGTAAACCAAATTTTCACAACGACAAAGCTGACAAAGCCTCGGAAGACCCTAAGAGGGGCCTAGACCCCAGGTTGGGAACCAAGGACTTTCAACATTCTGTAACATTCTTGCTGTTGCATTCAGCAGCGAGGCGATTAAACACGGCTATAATAATGAAAATCTGGATAAAACTCAGTCACACTTCCATAAATCAAAAACAAGTAATACAAATGTAAATGATCTCCAAATTTATTCAGTATCCTCAACATTCTGACCACCTCATGCAAAATTATTTAAAAAACTCATGGGCCTTAATCCCCCATAATTCCTTTCCTTTGTTTCATCTCCTTTCTTGATAAATAAACACGTGGTGAATCCGAGTCAACTTGGCATGCTGTACTTTATTAGCGTAAGAGGCTTATCGCCAGCATATGAACCCCGTCCCAGTATCACTCAGTACTGTCTAAGCTTTCAGTCCTCACGCCACCAACAATGAAAAATGAAAAGTAAAAGAAGATTAGGAAAAGCTGCTGAGGACCACAGAGACTTCAGCTTCATGGCGGATGGAAAATGACGGCTGACATTATGAAAAACTTAATGCAACAAGTACAGTAAAAAAAGGGTCAACGCGACAATCTGCTCAATGATAAATATTCACAGTGACATCTGTTCTGGAGGAGGAACTGGCGAAATGTCTTTCACATAATAACTGCCGGCGATCAATCAGGGATTTGTCTGGTCCAATTCAAACCCCCTCCATTACAGCTGATGATAAATAATTGGCATTGTGAGGGAAAGATAAATTTAAACCCATTCCTCAAGCTCTCATTTGAAGCATACAAAAGCAATGATTCACAATCTTATCTTCATTTGATGTCGACTTCTCTTTAATAGCTCTAACCTTCCTTCCCTCACTTGATTGCTGCAATAATCAGCCCATCATCATTTGTTGTATTGATTAAATTCATTATGTCCTCCACGCCTGTGAGCCAGCAAGAAAACAAACATCTTTAATGAGCCAACAATCTCAACCATATGCCAGTTACTTCCCAATTTGCTTCCCATATTTTGAGTTTCTATGCGTTTGGTCAGCACTTCATTTTTGAAAGATAGTAGTGACAAATAAAAATAAGACTTCAACAGATAATATCAGTACACTTTTTATAGGGCATTTTTTCCAGAGATTCTTGCCTGATTCATATACATGTGGGTTGCACTGAATGCTGCCTTGCACATAGCCCCCAGGCTAATATGTTAAGCATGTCCCACAAGAGCATCTCTGAGGCTTTTGCACTGGGAAATCTCATTATTAGGACATATTATTAGTGGATTTAGTCTGTTCATAGAATAAGTTTTTACTGAGAACACGTATTTACATTACAGACAACACAAATACGTTGATCAGTTAGTAGTTCTATGTGGAAATGTCACCATTTTGATATAGCAAAGGATACATATATCAAAAGTACAAGTCGTCCATGAAGATCCACGTATCATGTTTTCATCCCAGTAGCTATGCTTTATTTATGATTTGTATTGCTCTCCTTCTGGTCTATGGTGACTACAAAAGAGTTTCAGGTACTGCCAATGCTAATAGCAGTTGTGTGTTTAATGGCAATTAAAGGCCACTACAACATCTCAAGATGATCAAATGAAACATCAAATTAGAATGAATACTGTATCCATGTGTGAAGCAGTTCACCTGATGTGTAAATGGATGGATGAATGGTTGCAATGATGGATGGGTGGTTGGGTGGATAGATGCTAGGATGGATGGATGATGAACAAACAAGAAGATTAATCCTTTTTTGGACGGATAGTTGCTTCAATGGATAGATGTATTGATTGATGGATTTATGGTTGGACGATGGATGGTGGAATTTATGATAAATGGAAGGATGACTGGACAGATGGATGGATAATGGACAGACAGAAAGATTAATCAATACGTGAATGTATGGTTGAATGGATAGATGCTTTCCCACCTCAACACCAAAGGTAAAATAAATTGCAACTTGACTGAAAATATTTCCGCAAAAGTCTGTAATTGTTAGTTTCAAGTTCTTTTTCAAAGAATAAGTCGGTATGATTTTATAAAAAAGTTTCTGCAGAGGTCTTTTATGAAGTGTTATTAATACTTTTTTGGGAAAAGTGAGAGAAATGACCTGAAATGACACTAGCTAGTTTCCACTGATTGGTTTACTGCATTGGAAAAATACCTTAAATTGTCTTTAATCTGATGTTAAATAATATTTACCTTTGGTTATGAGCTAGGAAATAGAAAACAAACTTATAATGAGCCAGATTTTCATAATTTTGGTAATTCAAGGTATTTTTTAATCGCCTTATTGATCCTTTTTCTTGTAACTATTTGACCCTCTGACACTAAGAACAATGATAACATGGCACTTGTAGCCAAAGCTGCCCATCCCTGATTTAGAATATAGAAATAAAGTTGTATGACTACTATGGGTGTAAATCACCAGTTTCATGACGATACGATACGATATCGATTCTTTGGACAACAATACGATATTTGCCGACATCACAAAGTCTGCCACGATTCGATTTCGATTCGATACGATTCAGGGACCTTCAATCGATTTAAGACGATATTGTGTACTCATTGAACACAATCAGCTACATTTCACCTAAAGCAAGAAAGAAATACAAAGCAATTTCTAAGTTTTGACAGTTTTATTACTGAAATGTGAAACGATGTGCTGACCTTTGGGTATGATAGGTTATAGAGGATTATAACCATCTGTATGATCTAGTCATGTTTAAGGTTAAAATTGGGTTAATTAGTAGTCAGGTGTTTTTAGACTTTACTTCACTGTTTAATGGTAGGTGTGGAGGAAGAATAAGAACAAGCTCTCACTGTTTTCCTTTCATACAATAAATAATTTCATTAATCAGTGCACTACAAAATCAAATGATGAGATAACTTACTGTACTCGTGTGATTACTCCCGTCGTGTGTGTGCAGTATCCATCCTCTGCTGTCTGATCGACCGTCTCTTACCCGAATACAGCAGTGCTATTTTCTGATTGGCTGACATGTCAAGCTCCCGTTTAGCTCTGTGATGCTAAGAGTGTGTTGCTACGCGTTAGCATATAGCGGTGTTACTCGGTGGGCGCTACACAGTACATTTTAATGCAGGAGAAATACTGGGTGTGGTGTGTGAGAGAGCGAAAAGGTGCGCGTCTCATACACTGAATACGTGAGACTTGAGAGCCCTGTAAAGTTGAAACTTCAGAACGAGGCGCTATTGGGCGGAAGCGGTGCAACGGATATCTGGTCAGAATTTCAAAATAAAGGCATTGAAGATGACGATGTTGATCGATGTTTTGAGTTTCCATCGATTTGATTGGATCATTGCTTAACCAATCGATGTATCGATCCAGATCGATGGATCACTACACCCCTAATGACTACTGTGTCTGAATGAATTGTCATAGAAGTAACATTATCTTGCAAACAGAACAAAAGGCCAGTGGTGCTAGCACTTTGATTGCTAGACACATTTAGCGAATGAATGTGACATTTTTTACTTGCAGATACTATATCCTTTTTTAGGAAGATTTTTTCATTTTTGGTGACTCTTAACCATTGTTCTGGCTATTTTCTCAACTTAAGATTATTTGACAGTCTGAAATGAAATTTGCTTGACCAACCTTGAAATTAATTGCCAAAACAGACCACATTTGAGAAGTACCAGAACCCATCCCAAAGTCATTAAAAGTAAACATATTTTTTAGAATACACCATCAAGCAATAGTTATTTCCATTCCCAGGGCGACATGAATAATAACATTTAGGGGATTTAACTTAGCCCTATCTCTATTTTCCAGCAGTGCAGAACAAGAATAGTGATTAATATGTTAAAATGGCAGGTTGTTTTAAATAGCAGTTTTTTACCCATCCACACATCCAACTAATTACACTGTCAGTCCCCTCAGTTACACATTTGAGACAGGTTAAAATTAGTCCCATACACACCATCAGAGCTGACTTGTGGGTAAGCACATGAGACAGACTATTTTGATAGCCTGCTCCATTTCCTAGAAAAGTGCATGTATTTATGATAATTAAGCACTTAAAGAGCCTTGCTGACGCAGACAGACAGCCTGCCTGTGGACTACTGAACAGACATGTGGTATTAAATGTTGACTTACAATCGCACTTTCACCTGAAACAGTAAGCAGCAGACAGCAGAGCGGAGCTGCTTGGAGGCTACTCAGCATCGATTGGTGATAAATGAATGGCGTTCTTAAATGGGGATCTTGGAAATCTTTCAGAAATTATTGTGTCTGTAAATGTTCTTTGATTGTGAGTTGTGCTTTCTACGCAACTTATGCATGTGCAGTAGAGGGTGTGCACACGTATGAAGTGCTCCAACAGAAATGAGAGCTACTGCCTGCACAGGGGAAACATGCTGGACGCTGAAATCACAGTGGTGGGACAAGAAGGAAGGTGTCCTTCAGAGATTAGTGCAGTGTTTCAAGAAAACCCCTCAGAGTACTCTTAAAGGGACAGTTTGTGTTTTCTGTTTTTTAAGTTGGGTTGCTCAAGGTCCATGGCACTAGTAAATATAATTGTTGTTGAAGCAACTTGCAAGCTTCGTCCCTAGCGTAGTTAGCCAATATGTAACGGTACATGGTTCCAATGAAAGCCTTGACATTAACCCATTTTTAGGTTAAAACTACTCAAAAAAACAACTCAGACAAGACTGGACACTACAACGTTTCACGTTTCCTTGACAAAGTCCCTTTGTTTAGAGCTTTGTGTGCTGCAATGTAGGGTTTATGTAACATAGGCCATAAGCTGGTCAGGCCCCCAGAAGACACAAAACACTAACTTCACTAAAACTGAACTAAGAAGTACCAATTTTGACTTGAGTGATAACGACCTGCCGTAAGTTTGGATATGAGAAGATATCTTCATGAAACGCAGTACACAGGGGAAGAACTTTAGAAGTAGTGGTGGGAGAAACTGTTGTGGGAGCAAGGCAGTTCATGAAGTACCTGATGATGCATGATCTCTGAGCCCATGCCTACGAGCCTGGAGGTCCAGTGCTGTCAAAAGTGGGACTTTACACCAACGTTTCTTCTGGACCTTTCAGCAGAGCTCTTTGTTTCTGACAAGTCTTCAAACTGTTGTCATGTGTCTTAGTCCTGATCTGTAAAATGGGAACTGCAAACTTGTTCTGTCATTGCAGAAGGGGGAGTCCTGATGTCCATATTTAAAACAAGGTGGCTACGGCACACATCACACCACCGAATGCGGTGAAATTGAAATATTGGCAATTTCTTTTACCTGTTTTTCATCTCGTATAAATACAGGAGGAACCCATCTTCTAAATATCCAGGGACTTTGATTTATGTCAGTTTGAGCTCCAGTGACAACTAACTGACCCTGCTGCATCACTCTGACCTGAACATCTGATGAGAGGAGTTCCTAACAGAGAAATCAGTAGCCCATAAGTTGCATTGCAAATTAGTTCTCAACACAGGGTCTTCATGTTAGAAAAGTTGAAAGGAGTGGTTTTAAAACTGCTAAAATCATGGTGCTGCAGAGACACCTGATTGGCTAGCATCTGCCTCCAGCTTTCTGTAGTAAAGGGCAAAGTTCACAAGTTTCAAAGTTACTAGTGCCAAGGGCCTTGAGTAACCCCACTTAAAAAAAAAAAAAATCCCTTTAAGATATTACATTAACAAGCGATTAACATGAGACTCAATTATCTTGACCTCAAAAGTAAAGTAGTTTCATTCTTGATTGACAATGACCATGTATCTACATACAAAAAAATTGCTCAAGGTGTTCTCAAAATATAATTTTCACAAGGACAGGATGATCATGAGACTCATTTACCACTGAAATTGATCTAACAGCTTTTAAACCCAAACCCTTCATCGTTGAATTATAGTTGGCATTCGTGCCAACTCAAAATAAAAGCCCTTAGAGTGTTCTTCAGATATCCAGTTTACCAGAATGGCCATGGATGTGTGAACTAAAAGGCACCATGTAAATAATAAGGTTCCCGTCTTTGCTGTTGCCAGCATGGAGGCATAAAAGGTTTTAACAACTGCGAGTGGTTATTTGAAATCAAGAGGACACATCATCCTTTCGTCAACATTACCGTGTTCCATAACAGGTCTGAGAAGGTGTATAACAGAAAAAGAACAAGATCATCTTCAGCAGATGCTTCTTCCTGTTTTCTCAGGTGAAAACCACGCAAAGGAAAAAAAACAACAGAAATAAGTGGCTGGAAATAACAGCCAAACAACAGTGACTCACAGCCACAACTAGAAATCTCATAAAGGTGTCAATTCTTTGTCTGGCTTCCAACATCTTCATCATTCCACTCTGGCCTCCTACTGCAGCGAGGTATCAATTATTTTCTATGGTTGACGGCCTCCTGGAGAGGTTTCCAGCAAGCTCTACAGGCAGCATGGAGAATCAATGGAAGCCAAGTGTTCTGGCATGGAGTGAGAACAGTACAGGGAAGGTATATGGAGTCCCTTTAGTGAGGGAAAGTAAAAGCTGTTGTTATAAGACACTCGGCTCCGTGCATGAAACAATGCTATGATTTATATTAGGGATGCTGATTCGACCTTTTCATACTGACATCAGATCCTTTCTCCAACCATCCATCCACTTCATCTAACCATGAAGTGTGAGAAGACAAGATGACAGTATGATTTAATTAAATAAATTGTGCACAGTTAAAAACATACATTGTTCCATTGCCATCTAAACTTTACTGTTAAACTTCTGTAGTGTATCTACATCAAATCATGCTGTCAGTAAATGAGCTCATTTACTTCATTTAAATTTCTTCAGATGAGGCATACTGGACATTACCAGACATTCCAGAAAACTCACATCCTTTATACACTAATTACTGGTGGTGTGAACCTTTTCTTTGCAAGATGATCTGAGCCAAATCTAGATTCACAGACTAAATGGGGTACACACAACAAGACAATCATCCTGAATTTTTGTCTCAGATTCCTGCTACCAACCAAAGTCAGCAAAGGCCTGACTGTCTGGTGGTTTTTAAGGTTATCTTTCCTGATTATCCCCTGGTTTGAGGGGTGTTAAGTAACATTTTATCCTCTAGCATTGTCTCAGAAGAGGATAAAGACCTTCCACCTTGAAATTGTAAATGTGGAACATGCTCAATATTTATGATCAGAAATTCTGATGTGTCTTAAGTGCATGTGTGTTGTCCTATGGAATGGAACAATAGTAGGGCCCTATAAAATCTGTTTTATTTTTTCCCAAATTCTGTTTTAATTTTTTCCCATATTCTGTTTTTTTCCAGCTTTTAGTATTTTATGCAAATTTAACCTGGCTTAGCTGCAGTACGGTGTTCCTCCTTTTTCCTTAGGTGTCTGTCACTCTTCAGGTGGTCCTCACATGTATCTTTACGGGTCCGGTCAACAAAATGTTGACAAAAGTCAGCAAAATGTTGACAAAATTTGCAGAACATTTGATCCCCTGACACATAATACTTGTTGGGAAACTGCTCTGCCTTGTACTTTGGAGTTAGCTGGGAGTTTCATAGCTTCTTTGCCAACTTAGCAGGTGTCTCAAGCAGTCGCTTTGACATGTTTGCATTGTTAATGAGGGGAGGGGGAGGGGAAGTCAAGCGTGCATTGTCCCTAGCCTTAGTGACCCCCTCTGAGCATTTTCCTGAGAAATTTAATTCTGGAAAAACAAAACAACCTGTTACGTAAAATGTTGGCCATTTCTGTGATATTCTGCATTTATATCTAATTCCATGATTCCGTCCACGATTCCATGATCATTGATTTTATAGGGCCCTACAATAGCTTATCAGGGACCAAGCTGGCTGAACCCGGGATCAAATGCAGCCATGGCTAGGATAGTCAAGGTAAGGCACAAAGTTCGATGAACATCAGATACAATTGTACTTTTTTTTTTTAACTCTCACGCTCAGAGTTGTGTATTGTTGTTTTACTTTGTAGCTTTTCTCTGAAGCATACAAACAGACGAACAGTTGGATGACGTGAATCCTGAGGCAGACTCCAAGGGTTAATGGCTAATGACTGGCAAGTATCAACGTGAATCTCGTGCAAAGGTAAGAGGTCGACAAGGATCTCAGAGGCTTGGAGATGCTAAGAGGGGCCAATTGAATGATTCAGGCTGGATTTATACCAGTGCAGGGCACCATGGGCTGATGCACTTGAAACATAAAATTAAAAAAAAAAAATAAAAAAATTCAATACTAACTTTATACCATACTGTTGGGATCCAAGTTTCCTGACAGTTAGCAACAACACACTGGCTTGTGTTACTGTCAGTCATGTTTATATCTATGCAGAACTTGAAAATTTGCCATCCGTACAATGCGTGCCCATTAAGAAACCAACTACACAGCCAGCCTGGACATGTACACTTTTCTATTTCCAGATAAGCCTCATTTTTCCACAGAGATGGTTGCACCTTCTTCTCACGACCTTCATATTACTTTCCTTTCATACTTTTGGTATTTCACATTCAGATATTATTTTCCCTCTCTTAGTGTGATAATGTACCACATTCTCCTTGTTCATTTTTCCTTTGTTGTTGCCTTTTACCGCTATAATACTATTTTTTGAAGGGGGAAAAAATGACTGCACTGTGCCATTCATTCTCTCCCAGCACACCAGGGTACAAAACACTGGTGTTCTTTTATGTATAAGTGAACCTGAGTAGGGCCAAAAGACGTTAAAGGATTCTCAGTAATAACACTCCATGGTTTCTGATGCTCTCAAGTAGCGATCACATCAGAAATGTCACCCTGGTGTGCTCTCCTGCTGACTTCCTCATTGCACAAATGAAAACGTTTGATAACTCAATATCTCCGGTGAAATCTCTTATGTAAGAATTTCCATTAAGAGCATCCAAATTCGACAGCTTGGGAAAAATAGATCATCAGTTGAGCTGGAATTTTCTTATTTTTTTACACCTGCACAAACAAACCTGAGGATCACCGGCAGCGCCTACCCAACCAAGACCCCATACTAGCCACAGTCTGTCCATGTTAGCTCTCCGAATTCAGCCCCATGTGTTCTTCCCTGAGCACCAGCAGCACCTCCCACAGAGCAGCCCGCTGAGTCAGAGATGTAATCTCCTCTGCTTTCCCGTCCACAGTCGTTCCCCCATTGTGCAGAAGCTCAGTGTGTTTTTTTTCTCTCTGAAGCAAAGGTAAACCTGGCTCCATGTGGTTTGTCTGCCGCTGATTGTGATCACAGGTCTGTAAGTGGATTTCTATCGCACCTGGATTCACTTAACTGGTACACTGATTTGTATCGAAACTGTAGCCGTTTCAGACGAGGTGATTTTGGATTGTGTGTGATGGATGGGTGAATGAAAACCTGTTTGTTTGTGTTTTGGTTTTTACTTTTTCATGTGCATGCACCTGTGAGAGGCGGATGATGTAAAGAAATTCAGTGTGATGAAGTCAAAAGAAGATGAAAACTTAAATCACAAAATACATATTTTCAGAAATTTTTCCTTATTTGGCTTTCAAAGTCAATCATGTGGCAGCAACTCAATTCATGATATCTTTTAATGCCAGAAGTCAGAGGAGAATGGCCAGAGTAGTTTGAGATGACAGAAAGGCAACAGTTTCTCAAGTTCAGCCAAGGCTCAAACCCTAATACAAATGTAGTTGGGACGTTGTGTAAACAAACTGCTCTGTGGAGCGTCAGTACTGCTGCGTCGGTGAAAAAGCTGGAAAAGAATTAGAATTTTATTTTCAGTTTTGCATCGGATTTGTAAGGAAGGGGCAGGACTAGAAAAGCTTTCTGCTTCATTCTAACCCTTCTCAAACTGTTGTGTTTACATACGTGAGTATGTACTTACATGTATTCAGTTTATTTGATGGGCATGTACAGTTAGTTTGTGTACATATGTATTATTTTGATTTGACTTTATTTAGTTTTTTTTTTTTTTTTTTTTATTTGAGATGAATAAATAAATCATATCAAATCAAATGATGCCAAGATGGAGGCAAATACCTGGGCTCTAAGCAGCATGCAACAAAAGCCATTGTTTTCCACAAAATGGTTAGGCCTTGAGTCTTTGCACATAAAGTTAGTCATGGATTGTTCTATTTTCTTAGCTTGCTCACAACTGACCAGGTAAGCATGTCGAAGGTTAGCTTGTGTTTTAGCAGGGTCAGTTTAGCATTAGCTTTGTTGTTGTCAACTATCGCTTTCTCTGAGTGGTGGCAAGTGAGGTGAGCTTTTCCTCATGTGCCATTCCTTAAAAATCTGTCATGTCCATCTCTTATGTCTCTTTAAAAGCCCAAAATGAGTCCAAACAACTTTAAATGCTGAGAGTGCATTCCTTTTGTCTCACTCCTGTGCCACCATGTTTGTTTACTAACTCTATCCTGCACAATGGATGTAACCTCCTCTGAACTCACCTGCAAAATGGCTGAGCAGCACTATTGTTCTGGACTTAAAATGGACTTAATTGATTTTATGACTATTGAACCAAAATCTTTGTTAAATGTTGGAAATCACTATGTTAAAAAATGTCTATACTTGTCAGAAGACCATTTCAAAATGAACAGCATGATCAATCTTGAAGCAGGCAGGCAACAGCAGAAGAAGACCACACTTAGTGCCACTCCTTTTAATGAAGAACAGGAAACTGAGGCTGCACAGTTGCAAAGTATCTAGTCAACTGGTTTGTTGGACAAAACAATCAGTTTACTGTACACCAGTGGATTCCACTCAAAATATTTCACTCTAATAGAGCACCTTTTAAATATCATGGAACAGAAGGTTTGGCATCATGGATGAGCAGCCAACAAAGCTGGAGGAACTATGTACTGTGTACCAAAACCACTGAGATATGTTTCCTTGATGAATCTATGCCATGGAGAATTAAGGCATCGCTGAACACAAAGGGGTCCAACCAGGTACAAATAAAGCATACCTAAAAAAGTACGTGTGTACAGGGCTGGTACCTTTTTTTTAACAGTCCTATACAAGATCTAAACTGTATGCATTTCCAGTTTTGATCCATTACAAAGTATCAGTACTAATACTTCCAAAGCTTGTTGAAAGACTGAAAATGTTTCTAACTAGCATGTTACCAACATAATCCCTCAATAGCTGTTATTTTCTCAAGAATTTCAATAAGTTTTCAATTAGGGAGTGAGTCTGTACAGCGCAACAATAAAAGCTCCCTAACTTTGTTCCCAAAATGCTGTCAAAACCTTTATTTACAAAAATTAAACACATTGTACTTAATGCTTCAAGATTACTAAGATGGTAATTTAGTCTGTGTAAATGTTAGGTAGATAAGTCAGAAATTTGCCCCAGATATTTAATGTAACAAACTACAGATGTTCAATTGACACAACAAAACAAACTCATAATAGTTTTCCACGTAACACTAATCTTACATGAATAAGGCTTTTGTCTGTTTAACGGCACTGTGGGCTTAACCTTTACAACTATTGACTGCACTCCTAAATTTGTCTGTAAAATGAAGCATTCACTTGTTTTCTGGTGCATAGAAAACTGGTTTGTCATCTTCTCACACTAAATCTCTGTCCTATTTCCTGCTACTTTCACATGAGAGGGAAATATGTGTGCAGTTGACGCCTGGCTCAGTCGTTCAGTAATTGGTATATCTACCATTTCAAGAAGCAAATTGTTTGAAGATGAAACGGCAAGCACACTGCTGCTGCTTCTGCTGCTGCTTTCTTTTCCTTGGTGGCTCACAGGAAATGTTTGCTTTGAGTGTGTTACAGATGTTCAAAGACTGTTGTTACCTTCTTTACTGTAAAATCCTACTGTATTTAGGTTACAGAAGAGACATGACACAATACAGGATCCGTCTAAATGATCATTTTTTTATTTGGTGTTGATGACGTGAAGTTGATAAAAGAAAACATTGTGTTAGCTCATCTTGTTAGCATCTACAGCACCAGTATTCACAAAGATCCACTCGTATGAACATTCTTGTTAAATATTGTCTTTCCTATTGAGCTGTGATGATTAATCCCTTAATCTGGGGTATTTCAAAGTGGGGGTCCAGACCTCCTGTGGGCTTCCTAGCAGATGCTAAAGGGATTTTGGACAAGAAGACATATTGAGTATGATAAAGGATAAAAATGGAAGAAAATATACCAAGAAGTATGTTGAAATTTGTATATACTTGTAGTTTACACGTAATTTAATAAATTTAACAAGAAGGGCTCAGTGGCAGAGGCTAATTTTTGGGAACCTCTTGATTGAACATTTGTATCAAATACACTGGTATTTTGTTTGTTTGCATGACTGGCGATTTTTCTTACAAAAACAATTAAAAATGCTGGTTAAAGTTATTCAAAAAAGGGATGGAAATCAAAACCGATTCAAGTTAAAATTGCTAACAACTCCCCAAAGGAATTGATATCATTAGACCTTTTCCCCAACAATTCCCTCATCAATTCTTTTCACTGATGGGTCAGAAGTGGTAAGAATTGTGGCTTAATTTTAAACAAAAGGACGCTCAACTTCCAACACCTTAAGTAAGCATCTGTATACACAGCACAGCATTGAATCAGGAATGTCATGTGTTTGATATTGTAGCCACTTAAAACTTTAATGCTAAAATATTGTTATACATGAACTTAAAAATTTACTGTTCCCCCAAAAAACAGAAAAAGGTAAAGCTTGTTATTATTTCTTGATTAAGATGCTAAATTATAGTTATTTACTTGCATTCCTGAACAAAAAAAGCAGTTGAATGTAAGGTTTGATTAATTTGACGTCTCAAAGACGCCCAGTGAGCTGCTCTCGTTTTGGTATGAAAAGGTAAATTCAGATTGAAATTCCTCATTCCTGTTCAAAATGTATGTCCAATAAGAATAACAATTCCAGTTTTAAATCATTTTTGAATGGTTTCTGAAATGTTTATGTGTCCTTGTTTTCTGACAGGTTGTCAAATAGATCGGTTTAGCACTGTACCTCTTAAAATCAGAATGTCCCAACGTACTTAATTTTAAGTCTCATCTTGAAACATATTTTTACTTGTTGGCCTTTAATTCAGCATGAGCATTTTGTGGTCTCTGTTTTATGAGTTTTATATTGTAAAGTTGGCTTTTACTTTTGACAACTGTGTTTTTATGGGGTTTTTTTATTGTATTTTTATTATTTGGTTTTAATTTATTCTACATTATTGTATTCTTTTCTATTTTATTTCTGCTTGGTAGTCACCTTGCAGCACTTTGGTAAACTTGATTGTTTCTTTAAAATGTGCTATATAAAGATGATTGGATTCAACTGGATTGGATAAGCTTGCTGTACCTATACTTTTGCATAAATAGGTGTTCGTGAAATAAACATACTATTTTTATATGGGAGCATAGAACAGGTGCAGAGTTTTAAAAAATGGAAAGAATCCCCTTAAAGATACAGCAATGACGAGGAGGACTTTGTAGGTGTAAATGGTCAAGGAAACAGATGGAGCAGAATAGCAAATGCAAATAAGTGAATTTATTTCAGAAAGTGCAGCGTGATCCTCTCCTTTTGCATCTTTAATATTGGATTTACAATATTTTTGTTGCTTCTGTTGCTTAGACTCCTTTTCCCATCTTCCTCTAACTTTGCTTTATCCCAGTAATCGTCGTTTAAAATAAAAATTGCATGAATGCAGCAGAATGTCTGTTATACACAACATCCCAGTACAAGTAGAAGTAAAGAAAAAGCCACGTACTCTCTTATAATTGAGGTAATATAAAGAATTAGTACTCTAAAACCCATGATTTTCCACTTTAAATGGCAAATCTATACACTAAGTGATGAAATTTGATACTTGCGATCAGAAAATCTGCAATGAAGTTATTAAAATGAATTGTTGATCCAGCAAAGACACCGTCTGATTATGGCATTTCAGGATTTTCCTAATTTTCTGACGTCTAATAGAACAAATAATTCATGAAAAAATGCAAATGTATCTAAAAAGAACTACTGCAGTATAACATTCATGATATTGTCTCATTACCCAATCTGATAATGAAAAATGAACAACTAAACCTCCTCCTTAGCATGCAGCCGTGTTTCTCTACATGGACCCATGAATGCATCACATCTATAAAGCATACATCCTTCGCTCAGAGAGTGTATCACATGACCGTAACAGACGGGCTCTGTCAGATGTCATTAGCGATCAGCTCTGTTTCCCTTAGACAGCAGACAGTGCGAAGATGCACACGCTGTGAGAGAAGAGAAACAGACACCGCAAACATACCGAACAACCACATACAAACGGGGAAGACGCGCACACACAGCTGTTTTTGTGCCTCCGTGCGAGCAGCAGCCGAAGACAGGGGAATTATGTTTGCAGACTATCCGTGCATCCATCCATGCTGTTCATGTAAACACAATATTTCAAGAAGGCTATGAGGGATTCTTTTCAAACTTAGTTCAAATGTTTAAAGTGATTGAAGAATTATATTAGCAACGTTTGGAGATCATAGGTCAAAGGTCAAGTTTATAGAACCTCACAATTATCCTCTTGATTTCGAATTCAATTTATCTCAAGAATGATGCACGGAAATTTCTTAAACTTTGCCCAAATGTCCACTCTGATTCAAGGATGAGCTGATATGACTTTAGGGGTAATCTGCCATGGTGAAAGACACTGGGCATAAAGTTCATCCTTTTCTTTTCAACAAAGTACCTAAAGGATGCTTTTACAGAATATCTTCAAACTTTTCATAAATGTCCACCCCGACTCAGGGGTGGCATTAGCTCATTTTGGAGGTCTTAGGCCAATAGCTGAGGTTATGGGGCCTCATATTCATCTTCTGCTTTTTAACCTGATATCTGCTGAATACTCAAAGGAAATTCCTTCAAACACTGCAGACAGGTCCATTTTGATTCAAGGATGAGCTGATATGATTTTACAGGTAATCTGCCGGGCTGAAAGTCACTGAGCATCATGTCCATCCTTTTCTTTTCAACAAAGTACCTAAAGGATGCTTTTACAGAATATCTTCAAACTATTCACAAATGTCCATCCCGACTCAGGGGCGATATTGGCTTATTTTGGAGGTCTTAGGCTGATAGCTGAGGTTATGGGGCCTCATATTCATCCTCCAATTTTTAACCAAATATCTAAAGAATGCTCAGAGGAAATTTCTTCAAACTTTACCCAAATGTCCATTCTGATGCAAGGATGAGCTGATATGACTTTAGGGGTAATCTGCCATGGTGAAAGACACTGGGCATAATGTTCATCCTTTTCTTTTCAACCAAGCACCTGAAGGATGCTTTTACAGAATACTTTCAAACTTTTCATATATGTCCGTCCCGACTCAGGGGTGGCATTAGCTCATTTTGGAGGTCCTAGCCCGATAGCTAAGCTTATGGAGCCTCATATTTATCCTCTACTTTTGAACCTGATATCTAAAGAAAATTTCAAGGACAATTTTTGAAGTCCTTTGACAAGGGGAAGATCTTGTGGTCTCATGTTCATACTTTTCAGGAGAAATTTTCAGAAGATGTAGGTAATGGCCCAATTTAAAAATGATCCGATTTTGGTGGTGATCCAGATAACAACCATCAGCGAATGATAGTTTTTTTCTCAATAACTGTCTAACTAATAATGATATCAACATGATTCAGAGTGCTAGGTGTGGGTTTTAAGGGTCAAGGAATCATACTATGATGTTGACTTCATCATGGAACCATTGCTTATAGATGTAACAGCAAAATGTGAGCTACCTCGGTGGATGTTTGCACTCTCTGAGTACTTTCTAGTTTATGGTTGCAATGATTTAAGTTGGATTTCTGTTGAACTCACTCTAAATTCCACTAACATAAAAAAAACACCCCAGCCCTTCTCTTTGAATCACTCTTGCACTTTCGCTCTCATTGGAGTTCATGGAGGCACAGAAAAGCCCGTAGGAAGTTCCGTCTTCTGCTTGGACTTTCACACACAGCAGGATCCATGTACCGAGTCAAATCCGAAGCTGCTTTTTTTTCCCCACATTAGTTCACCACTCTAACTCAAAGGGGGAGTCAGACATTGCTTTTGTGCAACACAGAATACACACAGCCCCAGCCTCTCCAATGACACAGACTCATTTTTCCATCCCTCTGATAAATGCCCTCAAGGCTAGCCTTTGGAAACATAGCTCAAGGTAAGACAAATGTGTGTCTGAAAGTATTTCTTCCAGCAGCGGAAAATAACTTCAGCCAGAGTTACCAACTTTTTGTAATTGGTTGTAGTAGAGCATGTGTTGACTTTGTGTGGTATGGCAGGCTTCGAAATGCATGTGAACATTACTATGCTTCAGCATTTTGTGGAGTGCCAGGCAGGCTACTTAAGCGGATGTCGACCACTTGGATTATCCTCCTTTTTGGCTTCACTGAGCTTTTGGCAGGGTCTCTCTCCTTCTGCTTTGCTGTTTTTGTGCCGCCGCCTCCGAGATCACTCAACATTCGAAGTAAACATTTTCATTCTGTTGATGTCTTAACAAGAGTGCATATGAGGTCCCTCACACAACGTCTCTCCTGAAATGTTTTCTTATTATGAGTACAACAGTGTGGAGCAGCAACAGCTAAAGCGTTATACTATGTTTTAAACTAGGAAGCACAATATTGGATTTTTGCTGATATTTGATATTAGGATATTTTTGAATTCATTAATGCCGATACAGACATTTTTATCAGCTGCATAAAGACTCCAAATTATTCAAATCAACCTGTTTCCCTCAAAGAGACAATCATCAGAGCAAAGCCTAACAAATGTTGTTTAATGTAGTCACCCGCCACTAGTTGGGGCTGCAACTGCTATCTTTGTTCCTGTAATCTGGCATATTGTTGAACAAGAAATACAAAACCTGGCATTGAGGAATGACCTGTTTTTTACTCCAAGATGTTTGGCAGTATATACTATATAAATATTTTTTAGCAAAATATTGTGATAGCTTATCATTCAACAATATATAGAATTTCTGGAGAGTTGTTTGCATTGCTGCATGCAGCAGACATTAAGCTATTTAATTCTCCTTCTCTCTGTTGCATTTATTGCTATTATTTCTGCCGCTGGGACAAACAAAGTTTACAAATGTTGCAGGAACTATGCCTTGTCTGAATAACACTGATAAAAAAACTGTGCTTTTATGAATACAATATATGGCTTCTTTATGCAATAAAGCATGTAAAGTGAATAGTAATAATAAATAGTAATGTACTGATCTGCTTCTACATTTGCCTTATAAATGTTTAAACATGCCACATTCATATATTCTTTGAACGTATTATTTCCATTTCTCCACTACAACAGTCAGTCATTTCAGGCTGCCACAGTACAAGGGCAGAGACGTGACTCAATCCACTTTGGAAAGCTTTTGGCACTTTGGCGTCAAGGGAAGCACAATTCAATGGAAACCAACAGACAATCTGAACCAAAAACAGACTTCATTCGGCCAAAACTTACTAAAACACTGAGAGAGATTAGTCTTGGCACTTGGGCAAAACACTTAGTGATGGGTAGTCCAGGAAGATAATGCACTACGTTGTGTCGTTGAGACTGAAGATAGATGGATAGAACAACAAAATCAAATTCACAATGCATGACCATCTTGCAATTTCATATACAACGGAATATTATACACAACTGATATTTGGCACCAGTGTTTTGTAATGTCACTAGAAAAGATGATGCTGTATAGCTGGATTTGCTCCATTGCTAGTGCTGAGCACTTTAAATAAAGCTGATAATCTTTTTGAAATACAGTCTCTCAGTGAAGAGTGTTTGTGTCAAGCCCACCAACAGTTTGGATCTAATTCAAAGAGCTATGCTCCTTCCATTAATATCCCAAGGCTTAAAAAACACTGGGGGATGCAGAGGCATCCCTGCTATAGAGCTGTGTGCATCCTAATAAAATCCAAACACATCAGATACAAAAATATATAAAACTTTTAATGTTTGTCACACAGAGCTGCCAAAAAAAATCCACAGAACAAGAAATCTCTTCAATTAGGGAATCATAATGTTTCCTGCTGTTAATGTGCCAGGCAGAATCATCATCAGCACTGCAAGGCTGCACGGAGCGCTCTGAAAAAAATGATTAAATATGCATTAGCATTAATAGTGGCTCTGTGTTTTTCCGAGGCTCCACATGCTGAAGGTCCCCGTCATTAGATAATCTGACTTTTGTGCTATGGTGTTCTGAGTGAAATGAGACTGCAGAAAACCCACACATGGAACCCTGGATGGTAAGAGACCATTACACCTGCACTGCATTAGCTGTGTTACATGTTGGTGAGTGTAAAATGTGGGAGTAAAACCAAAACCAAATGGAAAATGTTCACTGCTAAATACTGCTGGAAAACAAATTGTCAATACTCCAGAGTTTACTAATGAAAAGCCGACAAACTCTGTATGAATACATTCCCCTTTCTCTAGATGTGAGTTTGGTTGATAGACTGAGAGAAGCAGATTGAAGAAGTGGCGTCGCATATAAGGGGTGTACGCCAAAAGACACAAGACACTGGAGACAATAAGAGACTGAATTTTCATTATTTGGCTATTCAAAATACCACTCCGTTGCAGGTTCAGATTGCACCATTGGGAGTGTACAGATGCAAGTAATACATCATTTATTAAGCTAAAAACAGAATTCAAGTCTTTTTTTCTTCTTTTAATGCAGGCTATAGAGCATTTACTGTCTTTAAGAGTACATTCAACATACATTTCTATTTTCATTTTGTAAATGCAACTTTTCATGCCTATGAATGAGTTTTAAACAAACAGTTACAGACAGGTATTGCTCTGTATTCTTGGACAAAAATGTTTTGTTTTTTTCATGTTTCTGTGGCACACTTTCTTACGTTTACTTTACTATTCACCTACTTTCTTTTTAGTATTCTTTGAAATTGACTGGCAGGTAGCATTATGGGTGCAGGGGGCTGCACCCTTGATGCACTCTCAAGTAACCACAATAGGCACAGAAATTTGGACATTAAACCAACAGAAGAACCAAAGGGCTAATGCTAACATTAGTTCAAGCATCACGAACATTAGCCACAGGAAACTGAATGTGGTACCAAAAAATGTGATGTGATTCAGCCTGGCAAGTGTCGGGTGTGTTTTTACTGAAATGCATCGTGGTACTCATCCCTCGTTATATCTTTACATGGAGCCCAGTAATCCTAGGGATACCCTTGTATGTTCAAACCTGTAGTTTGTTGTGTACATGTGTGAATAAGAGAAAGAAAACAAGGATGTGATAAACACTGAAATCATATCAAAGTATCTATAACAGATTTTTAAATGTAAGAAAGATCTAAGCTTTGAGATTTAAACAAACCGCTGCACAGGCTAAGCCATCAACAACATTTTTTTGTTCAAAAGGCTGATTATTTAAAGCCATAAAAACATGTCCTTCAGTGGACTTCAGTGGCCAAGGAGACTGTTTGGGTGTATGTAGAAGGTTTTTCAGATATCTGTCACTGAAACATATTTCTACAAAAAAGAGAGATGAATGGTTTATTTTCTGCTGCTTTATGCATATAAGAAAAATATAGAAAATTCAGAGCCAGTGCTCCTTTTCAGACACAATGTACCAGTTCTTGTAGATAATTCATTGACTTCCTTTCAGTGGGCCTTATACAGAGACCTATGATGTCTTACAAATTCTTTCAGAATATTTTCTGTTTCAACTTAAGAGAAATATGATCCTCACGAAAGAAGAAAGGTTCAGTCAGAGAGCCAAAGAACAAATGATCTGTTCTTCTTTGTATGTTGTGTATTGTTAACTTTTGGTTGGAACTGCTGATTTTGAAAGACATTATTTCTTATTTATTTGGGTAAAGCAAGGTCAGTTTTTGTAGAGCAACTTTCAACGGAAAAGCAATCAAAAGAGTGATATGAAAGAAATAAATATCCTTGAGGAAAGATGATTGACTCACACAAAGTGATATGTTGTACAAAACCACTGAAAACCATTTTAAATGAATTATTCAAAAACAAAATCAGAGATAACAAAGGCAAAAAGAATGAAGATAATAAACATTGGGATCTAATATATGAATACTTCTGTTGTTTGAAAAGATGCAGTAGTAAACTTGAATTTTTTTATTATCAAAGAATAAACTTCCATCAAATACAGCAGTTTTGTTCTGTATTAGCTGACACCATCTATTTCACTTTTTAAAGACAGTTTCAGAGACACATTTCATCACGACAGCCTACTTGGAGTAAAAATTTGGACGAGACTTCAAATCCTTTTATTTGAAAGAAACACAAGGTACTTGTGCCCTAATAAAAGGATCAGTGCACAGTAAAGAGACCCCACCCCAACAGCATCTACATACATTTCTGAGGAGTTACCTAATCAGCTGCATGGACCTTCATTGCTACACACCACCTTCAACTGACCCAGGCTCCGTACATGCTGCAGGTTGTGGCAATTCCAATGCCATCTACTCTACCACATGGCCTCTTACCAGCCCTCCAACTCCACTTCACAGACTGATGAGCAGCAAGAGCCAGAACTGCACTAGGGTCATCAGGCGGGAACCTCCCGCCCCCCATGACACCTCTAAGAGACCGGTCAGTGAACTCTGGTGTCCCACACACCCCAATTCTCATAGGCCGCTATATTGGTAATAATTACTCATTTATCTAACCTACCCTAGCATGTCAAGAGCCAAAACAGCATGTCTCCTTCAACAAACCCAGGCTCTGTACATGCAAGCTCCAGGCAGTGACATGCTAACGCTACTTTGGTACATAGTTCAAAACAATAAGAATCTGTAACAGTTTGAATATTCTCTCTCATAGTGCAACATGTTGAATTTGAACAGGGGAGGCCAGAGGACTGTACCTTGGGGGATACCCCATGTAAAAACGTGAAATTACCAATCAGCATAAACAAGTTAAATTCCTTGTAGTTGTGGTTTTTATTACTGTAGCTTACTATTGTGCAGGAATGTGTATTCTGATTTCCAATCTGACTGGTAAAATCAGTGCGGATTATCTACATTTTGGAGCAAAAGTAATCCAAGGATGGAGGAGGATATAAATATATATCCTCCCATGCCAATAGTAGCAAAGCGTTTTTAAATACAGGTTTTCTTTGTCCTGCTCCTTATTTCAACCATATGTTTTGATTTTCACTGAAGTCTGATCTGCAAATTCTTCATTTAATATATTTACTGGTTGAGAATTTTCAGACATTTTGGTCACAACTTCTTATTAATAAGATAGTGTGTGCCCTGAGGCTGTACCAGTTAAGAAAACTGATCTAATGGACTGAAGAGCCTCCACTGCCCATGTAGAACTGGACATCATTTGAAATATAATAAAACATGTCAGGTTGCTGTGGTGTGGTCTTCATCCAGACAGCGGGGTCTTGAGGGTGCTACACTGTTGAAAAGCAGCCATTTCAATTAATTTCCTCAACAATAGAGATTCCACATGGCCTATTATTGTACATGAACAAGTTGTCTAGAATATTCTTTATTAAGAGCACTTTAATGGATGCAGTTTTTCAGGGCCAGTGGGAAATAGTCTGAGAGCTGAGTACAATACAGTGCAGTAAGAAAAGCTCTCAGATGCTGAAACGGCACTAAGTAATGTGTGTTAGGGAAGTTTAAATGGTTGGAGACAGGATGTGTTAGCAGGGTTGAAATGAAATGTGTTGGCAGAAACGTCCAATACTGGAAAAAAAGCTGCTCATGAGCTGCCAGTGGTGATAAAAAAGGACTGTGTTAATGGATTTATATAATTATGTAATCATGGCTTGATCATTTTGTTAGTTTCTTTTAAAAGCAGCCAGGAATTGTCGTCAATTCTGCAACTTTCAAAAAAATGTGGGAAAGTCTGGGCAGAATTTGAGTTAAATCAACAGACTTTGGCACACAACGTCCCAATGGGAGACATTTACATCCCATATGAGGGGAAAAAGCACACACACTCGCATAGATTTCTTGATGTGGGATGTTATCAATCATCTTTTTGAAAATCTGTATTGATAGGGAACTAAGGGCTAAGCTCCCAGAGGCCACACAAATATGAAAAAGGCTAAGACTATAATAAATGCTCCTTGTCACAACTTGGATGAGGTCACCACTCCAGATCACTAAATTATGCAGCACCCCCTGAGCTATGCAGAACGAAAAAAGAAAAGCCGTTCCCATACTGCAAACCTGGCATTGCAAATGTAGATGGGGGAGCGTGGAAGTCCCTGGGACTTACTGGGAACAAAAAAATCCAATATGAGGGCATAATGAGGGGTGAGAATATATACTTTTTTTTTTCATAGCACACATTTGCAGAGTAAAATTGTAGAATAAGGAGCATTTAAGGAACCAATTTGCCAATAAGCAGTAGATGTAATATTATTTAAAAGCTCCTGGGACTTTAAGCGAGAGAAAACTTAACCCCTACTGCTACAACTGCTTTTTTTGAAGAGTAAATATCATTACATAAGTTTAACATTGCCAGCTTGCAACATTAAATCTCATGACAGATTAGTTTAGGTATTCTTGATTCAACAAAAACAAAAAAGATTATAAACAACACAACTGATCTATCCATGGTTTATTTTGACATTGATGCAGAATATTTGTTTTTTAAATACTGTGAAATATGCTGCTGTATTTGTGCGACACATAGTTGGTGGTCTTACACTGCTGTAGCCCATTTGCCTCAAGGTTTGACATGTACATCCAGAAATGGTCTTCAGCAAACCTTGGTTATCATAAATAGTTGTTTGAGTTAGTGATGCCTTCTGTCCAGTCTTTTCTCACCTCTCAACAAGAAATTTTCACCCAGAGAAGCTCCACTCAATTGTCTCTTTTTTGGACATATCTCTGTAAACTCTAGAAATGATTGAAGGTCAGATCAGCCCACTTTGCACTAACAACCATGCTACGTTAAAAATCAGTCAAATCCTGCTCTGTTTGAACTGTCTAAACATGTCTAAATGCCTAAATATGCTGATATGCTGCCATGTGATTGGCAGATTAGCGACATGCATTAACAAACAGTTGTGTACAGGTGTACCAAACAAAGTGACCAGTGAAGTGAAGTGTACATTGAGATTTGAAGCACAAAATTTATTTTTTCAATAAAAAGTTGGAAAGTGATTGCTCATGTCTGAAATCTGTCTTGACTTCAATGAAATATGGGCGACATTGTTTCTTTTGTTTTATAACAGTTGGAAAAGAACAATTGGAATAAACTTAACATGATGTCAACCTTGAAAAGTATTGTTTTCAAAGCTTTAATTTGCTTTTAACATTCTGATGGAAAAATAACAGCCTGATCATATTGTCATGGTTTTACAATAATAAATCAAAACTGATGTACAGAAGTTCCCAGAGTTTCAACCATCAACATCATGAAAAAGGTTTTTACTTATCACATTTGACCAAGCATGAATTATTCCTGAAAGATTTGTTGATTCACTAGTTAGAGAGGGTAAGTGGAGGTCACAGGTGCACCAAGTACAAGGCCTAAGCAGAAGGTGAGTCAGAGTTTCCCTGTTAGATTTCATTACAGAGTCCCCAGAGGGCTTACCTCTTCCACTTTTTGTTGTTCTACAACAAGGCTCAGAAAAAGAAAAAAAAAAAAAAACCAACAACACCAGTACGGGGGCCAAAGCGCCTCGTGTGTTACATAAAAATAACAATGTTTGTAGCTGAGCAGGGCGGCCATTGGCATCCAGCAAGAGCCAACATGTCTTTGCCTTCAGCACAGGCCGCAGCCATCAGCAATTTCAATGATGAGGCACGGAGTTCAAACACTGGAGTGCACACAAAACATACATAAAATACACCTTTGGATGAAATTCAAATTCCACACTGAGGGTGTCACTTCCTCTTATTGAAATCAACTCTAAATGTATTAAAGCCCTGAGCGGATGACAATGTTGTCATGTGAACAAAAATTCACTTCAAAGTGTCAAGAGCTGTGAAGCCTATGATGTGCAGGGACTGAAAATGTGATGATAAGGTGTGTTTGTCACATGGACATCCAACCATGAGGCAGATAAGGAGTTATTACATTCAGGACATGTTAAAGTAAGAGGGATAGAGGCTGTTTCCCATCATAGAAACATGAGAGCAATATGTTTTAGATATTATTGCATGCCGAACGTAAAAGTTGAATGCTAATTCATTTTTATTCAAAACGTGAGGAGAAGAAAAACAGCCTTTGCTTTTGTTTTCTTGCTAATAACACAATCGTTAGACATAAAAAAAAAAAAAAAACATTAGCCAGGATTACAGCTCTTTTCTAGAAATCAGTCTTCTGGATTTTTCCAAGACTTTTCCACGAGCCCCCCCCTCCACACACACACACACACACACACACACACACACACACACATTTTGCAGTGTCCTTTTCTACAGTTGTACCTTACATTTTGTACATTTCCCCAGATTGCTATGTTTATGCTTCTTCGGCCCCAGAGGTCTGATTTACAAGATGTGCAGTCTGTGGCTTCAACAAATCTATGAAATATCAGACATTCTCTGACATTCTTGGAAATTATGACAAGTTTATCATAGATAAATGACACCCACAGATTCCAGTGTCACATAACCAACTGAAGTTACAATATTGGTGTGGGCAATTCTCGGGTTAATCTAGCCTTCTAAAAAAAAAGATTAAAGGTTGATGACCAATATCTCTAGCTAGCTCCACCGTATCATATTGAACTGAAAATTGATTTATTTCTGACTCTCGGGCACGAGCATTGTATGCTAACTATATTATTAGTCTAGTTTTTATGTAGTGCCTTACTATTATACTATTTTATTGTTTTTATTTTTTCTTATCTTTATTTAATCCGCTTTTATATAAATATATTTTTTTGATCAACGGTTTAAATAGCCTAAACTTTATTTTGCCATTTTTATTATTTCTTTTTGTCTCCATTGTTTTGAGTTTTTATATTTTATTCCTTAACTTGCATTATTTTATCTACTCATATTTCATGGCTCATTGTGCATTAGTTACCAAGTACATTTTTACTTCATTTCCTATGTTTGATTTTTGTTCACTAACAAGGTAGAAGGAAGATAACAAATTTTCCAGGACAATTCAAGCTTTTCCAGGACATGTTACTTTTTCCTCATTTTCCATATGTTTTCCATGATTGGAAAATTGGTCAGTCATTTTCCAGGTTTTTCCAGGACGTGTGGGAACCCTGTCTTAAGTATATAATGCGTTTTATTAGCATATACTTTTTCTTCTTTTTCACCAAAAAGTAGAAAATATCAACGCCTGTAAAGGAGTATTATAATCAACAAAAAATTAAACATCAATAAAACTGACCCAGTATGTGCAGATTCTAATAGATTGAATGGTGAATCACTGCATTTTAAAAGCATGCTGTACAGCAACAAGAACTGTATGACCTGAGTATGAGCACATTTTCTATCTCTTCAAACATTCACCCAATTAAACTCCAAGTAAGATCAATAAGTTGCAAGAAATCTTTTAGTCATATGTCAGTGTGTGGGCTTTCCTTTTCTCCATTTGTGAGAAAATAAATATGCTGCCTGAGCAGGTTGATTAAGCATTCAAGTCAACACATCTCAGATAATTCAAGCCCACATTCACAAGCCCATTTCAGCTGAAAGGGTTAATCATTTTCCAAACAAAGATCCACGAAATGTCATGATCGTGACATGATTGAGGCACTTTCCCTTTCTCCATGTCTGGAGAATTTATAGACATTTATGGGTGTCTTCTAATGGCTGATTCGACCCTCAGTGACAGCCTATTAAAGTGACTGCCCAATACTCATGGGGGGAGTCTATAAAAACCATACACAACACATCATTAGGAATCTGTCCGACCTTAACTGGGAGATGGCCTCACAGCTAATCAAATGACTTCTGCCAGTCAAACGGACCCAGTGCTGCACTGGGGATGTAATCATGAGCCAGGGAAAGTGGTGTACAGCGCAATTAAAATCAATCAGTCGTGAGGGCTAGGTATGAGGACTTGGAACATGAGGGGAATATCAGATAACAGAACTCACAACTACAGTGATTTGGAAAGAAGACGTCTGAGTGTTGGGATCAGCAGGAGTGTTGACTGAGATCAGTGACATGGCTGCTTGACTTGCTGGTTTGGTGGTAAACACACTGTCAGATCTGATTTACTGGATGTCCATCATAACCAAAGTCTATAATGGTGGCAGTATGATTGCTAAAAATCCTATTTCTTATAAGGTGTAGGTGCAAAACATACAATGAACTTAGGATAACAGCGGTAGTTGAGTTCACGAGGGTCAAGCTAATGCGTGATATAACTGTCATTTACATGTAAGGACAAACTGACCTTTGACCTCATGAGTCAAATCAGTTTATTCTCAAGTCAAAGAGGAGGCTGATGCCAAGTTGACATAAACCCTTCAGTGCATTCATAAAATATCTACTCACAAGACTTGAAGTCAAGTCTTGTTGGAAGTTGGAAATTCTGACATCCTAGTCGGACAAAAATGCCTTCTGGAAAACCCTTTAAAATTTGAAGGTCCTACCGGGAAACTCGGTCAAACTTTACGAATCCCAAGTTTGTAAACAAACATGGCTGCTCAGTGTAGACAGAAAAGTAGTGTGTTATTACCTAGAACAACAACATAGGGTTGTTCTTTTGCATTGAAATCAATTACATCTATAGTGGTGTATGCCGTCCACGAGGGCTGTCACCTTATACTCGATATTCAAATATCCGTTTGAGCATGGGGAAAAAAGGCTGTACTCAAACTGTAAATAAATACTCAAATGTAAAATATAAAATATTAACAGTATTAATGTTGACAGCACTATTTAATTTAGTTTTAGTTATAGTCTTTTGCCTAAAATATCTTATAGTTTTAGTCATAATTTAGTCATCTAAATTGTTTCAATTTTGGTCTAGTTTTAGTTGATGAAATTTCACAACATTTAAGTCGACAAAATCTATAGTAAATTTAGTTGACTAAAAGAAGTGTAAAGTATAAGTTATTTTTATATTTACTTGAATTTCTGAAGTCATGTATTACTCTTGGATAAAATGAAACATCT
The DNA here is from genome assembly GCA_037902135.1 of Cetoscarus ocellatus. Taxonomy (NCBI): domain Eukaryota; kingdom Metazoa; phylum Chordata; class Actinopteri; order Labriformes; family Labridae; genus Cetoscarus; species Cetoscarus ocellatus. The sequence goes on from JBAMNC010001099.1 coordinate 213,044, forward strand.
AATAACCCTTTTTCTGAATGCTAGTAAAGTTTGAATGTATAAATTTACCAAAAAAAAAAAAAAAATTAACTTTGGGTATATTCCTAACTTGTCCATACATTCTACATGACGAAATTAGGTCTGATTGGATTAAGTCTCTGTCAAACATTTTCATCTAGTTTTTATTTGTTGACAAAAATGTCAGTTAATTTAGTTTTAGTTTTTGTCCATGTGCACTTGTTTTTTTTAGTTACTGTCTAGTTTTTGTCAGGGGAAAAAAAGTTGTTGATGAAAACTAAGATGAAAATAATTAGTCAAACAAATTAACACTGGTGTAACGACACATCAGGGCGCCTGGAGCAGTGGAGCATTTGATCCAACAGAGGGCGCTCTCAGCCTAACTTGACCGCCAGCCACATACACTGCTCTCTTGACCTCAGTAAACAATGAGTGAGGTACATTTTAATAAAACGCACAAAGGACGCACAAAGCCACTCCGGGCAGACAATAACAACACCAAATCATCTGAGGAGCGCTGTGTCAAAGTATTTTGGGTTCTACACCATTGACCGGGCTGTGTGTCACTTGTGTGCTAAGCAGCTAACTTACTCATGAACCACAACAAACATCCAGGCTCACTTGTTAGCTTTTCATTCAAGCCATGCAGTTGAGGACGAGGCACTAAAGCGCAGCAGTGCTTTGTCCAGTGTTCAACCCTGTGTGACTGCATTTCTTTTGGCAGGGTCTTTACCAGAGGTGCGGAAAAAGGCCATCACGGATAAGACTGCGATATTCATGTGCAAGTATGCGGCCCATTGGTGTGGTTATTTCATGATTTTTGCACAGAATCCTCTTCAGCATGCTGCTTATGTCAGTAATGAGCTAATAATGCTAACTGCAGCAGGAGCTCCACTGGGTTGGTGTTGATATATTAAACCTGCCACAAAATGTCATAACTTAATTCAAGCCCCAAGAATATATAATCTTAGGAAAAGACAGGAATAGTTGTTCATGTATAATCTAAGTTGTTACAAGTAGTCTAGTAGTAAATGAGACTAGTAATAAATGTGAAAGTTCTTTCCAACTTTTGCTAACGGGTGAAGCTAGAACATACAACTCAGATACGACGTCATTCCCAGTTCTCCAGTTGGTACACTGACATAAATGTAAGGCAGCATTTAACCTCCAAATTGTATTCAGTGCTGGTGCAAAGTTTGAAGAAAATACCTCATGTCATTCTTGAGATTTCCTGTTCGTAACATAAGGGTAAGCATGAGGGACAATGACCTCGACTTTCCTTTGCGATGCACCCACTGAGAAAATCAGGGCCAATGCTGATGACGATGCTTGAATAAAGACTTAAAGTAATGGTTGCCACAGATGCCAAAGTTCTTTTTCTTGCTGGTTTTTGTGTAATTTTCACACCATGCAAGTATTTTCTCTCCTGTTTGAACTTAAAAACAGACGAGTCTCTTCTTGTGCCCACTAATAAATAAAATCTTTTTACTGAATCAGCAGTAAGTTGTGCTTGGTGCAACCATTAGATTAATGTACTACAAAACTAAACATCTGAAACTGAAATCTGTCCTTTCCACATTTTGCAGATTGAAGATGTTGGGAAAAAAAAGGCATGTCCTGATCAGGCTTTTTGTTGCTGATACGGATACTGATCACCTAGTTGTGAAATTAGCCAATACCAGTTAAACTATTTCATGCTCAACAGGGAGGTACAAAAAGCTCTTAAAGGACAGCTAATGATGTGATGTTCATTTTGTAAACAAACACAATTATTGGCAGACTGAAAACAGTCTATCCAAAGGGGAAGGGAGGGCAATTACTATAATATATGAAAGGCAGTTAGTCCCAGAACATTAACTTACAGTATGTATGTAACCGACATTGTTATCTTGATGCTAAAAAAATCCCCTCAAAACAACTGTTTCTTCAAGTCCCTTCGAGTTTTCTTCTCTGAAGATTTCATTTGAACAAATCATTTTCTTCTCGTCATCACAAAGCCATTTAACCAAGCCAACATGGGATCTAAAATCTGGGCATTAGTGGCTTCATCTGGTAGTACACTCTACTATCATTCGTAAGGTCTAGGGAAGTGATCACCACCTGGCGGCCCAGGGGGCCAAATTGAGCCTTCCAAAGCTCTCAATCTGACCCCCTGAGAGTTAGCATACAGAAGAGGATTAGGGACACTGCAAATAATGTTTTCAGGGATACGTTTTTTTTTTAATGACTGTGAAAAAGAAGTCTGAATTCCAAGAAAAGCTCAGAATTTTGTGATTTATGTCAGCACTCTGAAAACATTTCCAAAAAACTCAATTCTGGGAAGATACAAAAACATTTTGAGATGACAACCAGAATTCTGAAAAGATTATGACACTATTCTCAGGATTTATACTTCAGTCTAAGAATTCTGACCTTATCACAGAATTCTGACTAATATACAACGTTCAACATCTATTTATTTTTATTTATGTATGCATCTCTTTTTAGTGGCTCTAACCCTAACCTGTGTAACCAAATTTATAACATTTGTGGGGTGAAAATCAAACGTGGTTTTTACTTTATTTTTTTGTCATTAATTACCTACAACTACAAGTGACATCCCATGTGGCTCGCTGCAATGATCTTTCTTTTTCTTTCTTTCTTTCTTTCTCTTTCGTTTAAAGGCTAAAAGATTAGAAGACAAAAGTTACAAATTCAAGATATTAAACTAATATGATTTTTACTGGACTAAACTATTTTATTATTGTCGTTTTTTTTATCATTATCAATCTTTCTTTTTTTTTTTTTTTTTTTTAAATCTGGCCCCCAAAGCATACGCCAAGAAAAACACAGACCCTTGTACAAATGTAGTTGATAGTCCATGGTCTAGGCTTTGAGCCCAGCTACAGAGCTGTCCCTGGACAAGACTGAACCCCAAGTTGCACCAACTGCTGTGTTAGCTAATACTGATGGACAGCCTACATGGGATAGTCTGATAAAATATGAATATTTTTTTAACCAGCAAAATGAAAACAAAGTTATGGGGTTTTTTTTTTTTAAATAAAACAGCCTCTCATTATTCAAAATAGAGCAATCAAATGTATTATTCTGGTTTCCCACCAGCCCAGTACCAAATGATCTATGGCACAGTGACAGTCTGTGGCCAGTAGTTGGTGATCTCTGACCTAAAAAAATGAATGGATGACCACACAGATGGACAACCAGCAAAACAACATATTGGAACTTGGTTATTGTTGTGGCAGATGCCCAATAAAATTCATGGGTAATCACTGAGCTAATCTTTTGCAAAACGCAATCAATGCAAACTAAAGCTCTGTGTTTTTATTCTTTAACAAATGCCCTGCAGAGTCAATCATTAGAGTTAATGGAAACCATACACTCTATTTTGTTCATAAATACTGATAATAAAGTCCTCTTTGAGCATCCTCCCTCATGTAAAATGCAACATCTTGGATGTAAAATAATTGTCATATTCAAAAGTGTCCTGCATATTTTCCACTGACCTTTAAAGAAAGCTATTAATTCTTGCAGTTGACTTTCTGATCCACTCATCATTCTAATCATGAATGCCTGTGGAACCTCATTGTTAGTCCAGCATAACTAAAGAGAGTGAAATCAAGAGCAAAGCTGGCTCTTCTCTTTCCTGTTTAGTCTGGGAGCCATCTCTGCAGTGAGGAAAAATCAATACACTAAAAATATGTTTCTTTTGATCCCTGTATATTAGATGTTGACTTTTTTTAAGCCATGTAACCTTTAACAGTCTCCGGATCAATAAGTTGGAAACAAAGGAGCCTGTTTAAATCTACTGACAAATAGCATTAAGTAGTCAAAGGAAGCAATGTTTTCTCTTTTTTTATGTATGTGGAGACGACAGAAAAAGACAGCACTCCAGTTGCAGTTTGCACAGGGAGGAAAAAAAACACTGGCTCAAATTCAATTACGTTAAGGGGAAGAGAGCCCGCCTGCAAGCAGCTATCATCCATTAGGAGGCTGTAATAATGACATATAAATGCAATTAATATGAGTGATGAGTGGCAACATCCTGACAATCATTCCTCTACTTTGTCATAATAGTGAGACTGGAAAATCCCATTAGATCTGGGGATGTAATAGTGAAAGCACAGAGGAATAAATCCATCATTGAGATGTTGGAGGGGGTTTATTAATGTTGAATTGTCTGGTTTTGACAGTACCCAGGAAATGTAGATAGATATGATTATTTCATAAAAAGTGAAAACAACTTCTGACAAATCCTGCTAATACATTCGCAACATTTTTTCAAACTAATAGAAAATCATACTGTGAATTGTTGGCTTAATCCTCAATTTTGCGTTCTTGGCAGGCAAAAGGCTCAGATACGACTGAAAGATTTTAATTTATATGCTTCCAATCAAGACAAAATACTACACAGTGCATAAAAAAACATATCTAGTACATTCCCTTTACACTGTTTTAAAGGAAAACTTGGTTGATCCAAAATAACTTCATGAAAAATGGATTTTCCTCTCAAATACTAGTTAGATACTCCAATTTTCGCTCTCAAACACAACAGCAAAACTGATGGCTAAATTTTTGCCAGTTTTGTGTTTAGAAAATTACTACTCAGTGATTCACTTTTTTCTGTGAAGCTGCTCGAAATGCTATTTTTTTAATGCTGCGTCACGAAAGGGGGCTCATGTCCTCCAACTAGCTTAGCTCAATGTAGGCTAGTTTCTGGTAAGTCTGAGCCTTTTTGTTCTTTATTTATTTATTTTTTTTTTAATCCTTTTAAGATAGTAATTTTGACAAAACTTAAATATTCAGTTTCTTCAGAAAGCAAGAGTATGTTCCTGATCACTTATCTTCAAGAACTGCCAGTTTTCACATACTCAGTAACTCTAGTTTAATGCTGTCAAATACACTTTTCGAGTTTAAGTTCATGTCTGTTCCGATTGGCTGACCAGTCTATTCCGTGATGATTGGTCAGCTCAGCAACATTTTCAATACAGTGGAGCAGAAATGAGTCCAAAATCACAGAGATGAGTTAGCATTTTAACACATATGGTTCCAATATTTGTTTTGCTTTTTTTGGATACATGCCTGAAATGAGGACAGTGATTAGCAAGTGCATACAAGATTCAAAAGTTTCATTCATAACATAAAATGCATCTGATATTTAAATTGTTAAAGCATTACTGAGGTCTTTAAAGGAGAGTTGCTTATGAACTGCTAACAAGGACTACAAAAATGGCCAGGGAGCAAATACAATCATTTCACATTGTTTTTCTTTTTAAAAACAATAATACATCCACCATAACCAAAGCCATGGACACCAATTTGATCAGTTCATTTGATTAAGGGAAAATTCTCAAGAGGTCATAACCTGGTCTAAGATGGAGCAGGAATGTGTTAACTCATGGTGGTAGGCAATAAGAATAAGTTTAAAAACACACATTATAGCGTCATCCATTTGTGTCAATGCATTAAGGTCCCCATGATTGTAAACATCACAGTAAATTCACTTTTACTCAGAATTGCTGCCATGTTTGCAGTTAAATTCTAACACAACAAGTAGTTGCATACAGCCTGAAGTTGTTGTGTGCCCTTTAGTGGTGTCTTCCAGTAACACACATTACATACAGGCCAATAATGCTGATGACAACAGACACAAGTGGATGCAAAGTCAAACTGCAAATAAGTATCTCTGGCTTAAAAAGCATGGCTGTCTGCATTTTGGGCAGGGTCCTGTTTTTGGCAACAAGGTAAAGTTACGACTGATGTTGGTCCTTTCAGAACACACTCCATTGGTTAACCTTCCTGATATTTACCTCCACCAAGGATGTTATGTTTTCACCAGGGACTGTCTGTTTGTTTGTTTGTCTGTTAGCAAGATTACGCAAAAACTACCGGATGGATTTACATGAAAATTTTACCAGAGGTGTGGTTTGGTCCAAGGAAGAAGCCATTACATTTTGGTGATGATCTGCATATTTGTCTTCCCCAAATTTTCTGAAAATCCCATAACTTAACATTGGGCCATATTTAAAAACAACATATCTCTGACATCACTTGATGGATTTGCTTCAAAATTTACAGGATAATACATAAAATATAACTCTATCATCAAGGTAAATTTCAGCCAGATCCCATCCAGATTGACGTCATAAAAAAACATTGAAATTTACAAAGGTAAATCCCATTCATTTCTCCTTGGCTGCTGTGAGGAGTTTGCCCCCTGTATGTCATTATGGGAATTGTAGTTTATTTGTAAACTAACGTCAACATTTTTCAAGCCTATTTCACTACATTCTCCACACAGACAGACATGAGCAGAGACTTGGCCGTCCAATCAGAGCGTGTGGTGATCCAGAATTGTATCTTTTACAGGGGTTGTGGAAAAGCCACTGCCGTAACAGAGCTGCTTTGCGAAGGTCTGTGCTCTCCGAGTGTTTTTCTAGTTATTATTTATTCAAGCATATGATTGATGATACATTTTACAGTGTTTGACAGGTATAAATGTTTAGATACAGCTAGCTAGCTAACACTAGTCCCTTACCATAACAACTGCTCTGTTCTCCCATGATGATTTCACTTCCCCCCCATCCTGACCTTTAAGTGACCTCTTTGTTTTCCAACAAATTCACTCATTGATGTCTCCTTTCAGCAAAATGCTCTTTAAACCAGAAAATACTGACCAGTCCATTTCTATCATTGTAAATTATATGTTAGTGCTGCTGCTTGCAATAGAGCAATAAACCATTTTTTAGTTCCACCTCCACAATAACTCTCAAAATTGCCCATTTAAATTATAGAGATGATCAAATTCCAATATATTCTAAATTGAGGAAAACACGTTGATATCATCATACGTGTCTGCGTGTGTGGAGTGCCTCTCACCAGTTAATCCAACAGTGTGATCACTGTTCCGTAGCATGACCGCAATCAGGACAAATGCACTATTAACTCTGTAATGAGACAGCTCAACAAACAGAATTAATGGGTCCATTCAGAACGGCACTCTCCAGCAATCAGCACTTAGTTAGGCTTGTAACTATGGCTGTCAGAATCAGGGAGAGCACTCTGCCTGAGCTCAAGAGGAGACAAAAATGTTGATCGATTTTAGCTGTTTTCCAATCTCAAGACTACTTTGGGAGAAATGCTGGAACTTAGACTTTTGTACTTTAAAAGAACTGAGGGAATCTAATACAAGGACATGGACAAAATGTTCACTGTCTCTACATACTTCTACAATTCTAAGAGTGATTGCTCTTTCATTTCTATCCTTCCTTTTCATACAATCATATAAGTGAGCCTCAGGTTGTCAATTTACAGATTTGAACTAAGCGCATTTCATTTGGTTCTCAAACTGAACTTTTTGTTCTCATGCTGATAGAACAAATATGTGTAAAAAACACCTGCTGTATTATGTGTAACAAGAGCAGGCCTCCGCCACCTGTCTCTGCAGTCAAGATGGCGTTGGACGACGTGTGATCTCACACTTTTGTTTTTACAGTAAACACTCAAGACATTCTCACCTCTCTTGTTATTCAAGTGTGATGTACTGTACTGAACGCTGCAGTGTTGTTTTGGATTTATCTTTGGACTGGGGAAGTAACTGTACAGGGTTTTTCCCACCAATTATTTAGAGGGGCCGACCTGACCAGCACAGATGATGTCAATCCATTACATTCATTCTTCACAACACTGAGATTGTGTTCCAGAAAAATCCCACAAAATAATAACCTGGATAGATTATCATAAGGGATAAGGGAAAGATCATCTATGGGTCATCTAACTTGGCTTTTGATTGTTATGAAGAATAGTGGTGCACTGTGCATTTGAATAGAAAAAACAAACTAAAGGGCAAGTGGATGATCACTTCTTCCTGTCTAATCCATGTTTGTTTACAAGATAAATGTGTCTACAAAATGTGTATATACTGTACATATGTGACTACTGAATGACTGGCTCCACAAAAGTTGAGTCCCTGTCCTGCAGTTTTTGGATTTTCTGTCAATAAACATTACCCATTGTTTTATAAATATCTGGGGCATGTTATCAGTAGTTATTTAAGTGATGATGATTATATACAGCATCAGTGCTGCAAATAAGCTAATACACTAGCACGGAAATTTTCAATGTGCAGATGTAAAACAAGAAAAACATTTCACCCTTGTACTCTGCCAATACTAAAGCCAATATACTGAATAAATATGGTTGATATATCAGCTGTAAATATCTGCAAAAGAAACAGATGTATGCAAAAAACAAAGAGGGATTCATTTTCATTAAAGTCTACATATTTAAAATTCTGCATCTGTGCATAGTTTGCACATAAACTATAAACATTGCACTGCACGTTTACTATTAATTACATGGATTACTTTGGGTGTAAATAATTAAAGGTTCCATCAAATCAGTAAATTACATGTTAGCTTGTGCAGCATGAGTGAGTCAGGTCATGTCAGTGGTAATCATGTTCTCCGCCTACTGCTACATGTACACGAACTGGCTGTAATCATTGATGGATCATTAATTATGGTAATTACAGAGTCGCCTGTAAGTCACAACATCCTCCAGTGATGTCTTCATGTCTTTACGGTGAGAGGGGAAAAGACTACTACACAAATCTAAAGTATTTATTTTATAATCACACTGAATAGGCACCAAAATTTAATTTGAAGTTTGCATAGGGAGAGTGTTACTGCTTATAAAACAGAAAAAATAAATCTTAATGATACCTCTGTAATGATACTTCTTCATGATCCAAGTCCTAATCAACCTCACAGTTTGGGATGTACCTTGCTTTTTTTTGGTTGAGAATTTTGGTAAAATTCAGTTTTGACACCCTTGGCCATTGCAGTGTGTATTTATTCAATTCAACATTGAGGCATCGTTTACAAGAACAGCAAGGGTTATTAAGGGAAAAAAAGCTATATTTTTATTCCTATTTTCTTTCTCTTTAACTTAAAGTTAGAAAAAACTCTTTCAATAAATATATTTGAACCAAAATTAAGACAAACACCTTAAATGACCTTTTCTTCTAGCTCACAGCTCTTGTAGCTTTTTTTTTTTTAAATACTGGAAAAAGTTACCTCACAGTGATTGTAGTAATTCAACTTTTTAAACAAAAACAAAATCATATTTTTTCTTGTAAATATATTTGAACAAATCAAGATGACATTAAGCTATCTGTCTAATTGTCATTTATTCATCAACATCCCAACAAGGTTTCTTAAAGCTGGGGCATATAACTTGGATGACACGGCAGTGGAAGCAGTTTTACTCCCCTCCTCCCTTCCATTGTTGTGCTAAAAAACAAAATCCCCAATTTTTTTCCACAACACTCGATTTAGGATTTTAATCGATTTTTTTTTCTCTCTCTCTCAAAATTAAAAAAAAAAAGAAACTGTGAGACAAAAAAAGTAGATAAATGAGGTTTTGCCTTTACATTATCAAAGTATGTTCCCAAACCAAACAGAATTACCCTCTTAAAGTAAAAGAACATGTCATAAAATGTTGATTATGTAGTTAAAACATCGGCGAGGTTGTCTACATAAACACTGAAAGCTGAGCTATTTTCACTGTATTAAGATGGAACTCTTTGATCAATATCTCTTTTACAAAACAAATACAAGCCTGAACGTGTGATTGTGCAAAACCTGATGGGGCAGACGATCATAAAAACCGCTGATTTTCTGTATTTATATTTTCAAATATTGCAACAACGTACAATTGAAGTAAGTCAAGACAAATTCTTGATTTATGATTTTTAAATCTTCTGCTGAAAATAATTTGAATGAATTGGTTGAAATAATATATTTCCAAGCCCTAGTCTGTCCTGATTAGAACGGAGGTGGACATCAACAGCCACAACAGTGACTGGCATCAGGGAGGGTGTCAGATTAGGCGATTAGTAGGGGTGTAAATCACCAGTTTCATGACGATACGATACGATATCGATTCTTTGGACAATGATACGATATTTGCCGATATCACAAAGTCTGCCACGATTCGATTTCAATTCGATACGATTCAGGGACCTTCGATCGATTTAAGACAATATTATGTACTCATTGAACACAATCAGCTACATTTCACCTAAAGCAAGAAAGAAATACAAAGCAATTTTTAAGTTTTGACAGTTTTATTACTGAAATGTGAAACGATGTGCTGACCTTTGGGTATGATAGGTTATAGAGAATCATAACCATCTGTATGATCTAATAGTGTTTAAAATTAAAATCTGGTTAATTAGTAGTCAGGTGTTTTTAGACTTTGCTTCACTGTTTAATGGTAGGTGTGGAGGAAGAATAAGAATAAGCTCTCACCGTTTTCCTTTCATACAATAAGTAATTTTTATAATCAGTGCGCTACAAAATCAAATGATGAGATAACTTACTGTACTCCTGTGATTACTCCTGTCGTGTGTGTGCAGTACGCATCCTCTGCTGTCAGATCTTACCCGAATACATTGGCTGACTGGCTGACATGTCAAGCTCCCGTTTAGCTCTGTGATGCTAAGAGTGTGTTGCTACGCGTTAGCATATAGCGGTGTTACTCGGTGGGCACTACACAGTACATTTTAATGCAGGAGAAATACCGAGTGTGGTGTGTGAGAGAGCAAAAAGGTGTGCGTCTCATACACTGAATACGTGAGACTTGAGAGCCCTGTGAAGTTGAAACTTAAGAACGAGGCGCTATTGGGCGGTAGCAGTGAAACGGATATCCGGTCAGAATTTCAAAATAAAGGCGTTGAAGATGACGATGTTGATCGATGTTTTGAGTTTCCATCGATTTGATTGGATCATTGCTTAACCAATCGATGTATCGATCCAGATCGATGGATCATTACACCCCTAGCGATTAGCATGCTGCCATAAAATAAACAATAACAAATAAAAAACTAACAAAAATAACTAAGACTGGATGTTTTATTTCACAGTGAAAACAGGTCAAACTTTCTCCCAAATCATCCAAATCTAAGAAGGGAAAACTTGAGTATCATCCTGTCAAAATGACTTTGAGAATGACAGTGAAAGCTCAGCAAAGTAGATACGTTTTTACTAAAAACAGACTGTCGGGGAAGGTTTTATTCTAAATTCTTGCATCAGAAATGAAGATTCAAGAAGCATAAAGCAATGACAAATCAGTATATCTCTTTTTTTTTTTCTCCCTCTGGCACTTTTTAAATGAGGATAATCAAATTCATGACAATCACAGGGGTAGATTGACACCCTCAGGGATCTTTTATACGCAGTGATTTTGAAACTTTTTTCACAGGATAAGGAAGTCACACAGTCTTAACTTTGCATGACTTTTACACCAGTCAATGAGAGATGTTGATGTCTTTGACTATAGGCATGACTGTTAAAGCTCCTGTCATGAATCTTCCATTAAACCTTTATTCAACCAGGAAAAAGAAACTCATTGGGATTAAAAATATGCAACTAAACAAGACAACTTGATTATTTTTGCCCCTGTCTACCTTTGATATGTTAAAATACTTGTCTGAATACTTGTATGAGCTGGAGTCCACACATGAAGAACTTCTGTAGATGGAAAGTCAACAGGTCTGAACTGAAAATCTTCTATGGGAATACAAGGACTGGAGAAACCCACATTACCCGTTGATTTGGGTGAATAAATCATGTCGTCAAACTTGATAAAATAAGAGCATGACGATGAATAATCAGTTCAGGATGATCAGGATACTATCTGTAATAATACATTCTTATCTGGTGAGCAGCTCTCAAAACACATACCCTCATTGCTTTAATGGACCAGATTCAGTTTTACAAACTCCAAGGACAAAACAGAAAAGCTGAGTGAAAATTCATCTTAAAAATAAGTCTACAGCTTGTACTGATTATTCATTTTGTAAAGTCAGAAGCCACAGTTTCAATGATAAGTGTACTTCATGTAGCACACTGTATGTTCTTTGTTGGGAGCAGCGTTAACTTTGACAGCACTTTTTGATTTAGATTTAGTTATAGTCTTTTGCCTAAAATATTATTTTTAGTTTAAGTCATAATTTAGTCATCTAAATTGTTTTAATTTTAGTCTAGTTCTAGTTGATGAAATTCACAACATTTTAGTCGACAAAATCTGCTGTAAATTTAGTCGACTAAAATATGTAGTGTACAGGGTAAGGCATTTTTTATGTTTCCTTGAATTTCTGAAGTCATGTTTTACACATCTCAGTTACAATACCAGAACTGACAACAAACAGTGAACCTGCTCTACATGAACTTATCAATTCATAAAGCGAGTAGCTCTTCCCCAACTTACCTCACCAGCATAAAGTAAAGCCAGTTGTGATTGGATGTCCCTCTTAACTCATCCAACCTTTCCACAGCTGTGATTGGATATATTCCTAACTTGTCCCCACTTTCTACATGATTAAATTATGTCTGATTGGATTAAGTCTCTGTCAAACATTTTAGTCTAGTTTTTATTTGTTGATGAAAATGTCAGTTAATTTAGCATTAGTTTTTGTCCATGAGAACTTGTTTATATTAGTTACTGTCTAGTTTTCGTCAGGGGGAAAAAGGTGGTGATGAAAACTATGACTAAAATAATTAGTCAACAAAATGAACACTGGTTGGGAGTAAAATGAGCTATAAAAACATTACATAGCAAATTTCCTGGGCTTTGTCAGCAGGCTAATTATTAAACAACGGTTCATTTAGCTAATCTTTATTTGGGATGAGGTATTATTAGTGTATTTGGCAAGATTCAAGTCTGACTGTAGTTTGATCCTTACTCTGGTGGTGGAAGGATATGTAGGCTGTGCTGTATCTCAAAATAGTGCCTTAAAGGATAAGTTCGGTTTCTACAGCTTTCACATAGTTTATAGAATGAAGTAGAACAATATACTCACCCAGAAGGCTTTCCTGATCCAAACAGTGCTTCGGGAGATATTTAGATCCAAAATCGAGCGGCGGACATCCGTATAAATGGTAGCAGACGGGGCATCTGTAGCGTCGCTCCTAAAACTGCATTAATCGTCCAAAAACTCATTAGTTTCACCAACATTTCATCATGGTCCGCTCGCGCTACCCCTCCACGACAGGTCGGTGTCGCTCCACCTATTCGCAGACGTGCAGCGGTTTGTTGCTCTCTGGCCAGCTGTTCTTCTCTTTGCCTCCCCGTCCTCCTTTCGATGAGCTCCTCATCTGTATACTCTGGCTCTAAACTGTAAGGACACCCATCATATTCAAAGTTCTCGTCCACCACATCTTCATCCGATAGATATTCATCCATTTTGCACAAAACTGGAAGAAGAAAGTTATTGTGTAGCCACTGCTCGCCGCTGAAACAATGAGCCGTACTGCACATACGCGCGCAACCAGAAAAAAACTTTTCAGTTCAGAGGTCAGCACAGTCACAAAAACGTGGGTAGAGCGACACCGGACTGTCGTGGAGGAGTAGCGCGAGTGGACCATGATGAAATGTTGGTGAAACTAATGAGTTTTAGGACGATTAATGCAGTTTTAGGAGCGGCGCTATACATGCCCCGTCTGCTACCATTATACGGATGTCTGCCGCTCGATTTTGGATCTAAATATCTCCCGAAGCACCGTTTGGATCAGGAAAGCCTTCTGGGTGAGTATATTGTTCTACTTCATTCTATAAACTATGTGAAAGCTGTAGAAACCGAACTTATCCTTTAACAAGTATCCTGGTCATGGAAAAGGAAGTGGAAGTTAACAACTTGTTTGTAGTGTTTGAGGACCCCACCCTGTTTTATGGCTTCTTTTCACACACAATTATTTATTTATGCAGAGACGGTGGCATGTACATTAATCAGCATCTTTGAAGAGATTTCTGAACAGAGAGAGAACTGAGCTGTAACACTGTGGCACACATTCAGGCTCATGCCATGTACCTCAAACAACCCCACATCAAAAATACAAAACAATCCATTTAATTTCATAAAAGATACAGGTAAATAAAGTCAGTAAGTGGCCAAATGGGAGTCTTATTGACTAATATTTCATCAATTTGTTGTAAAATCTATGGACTTGCCTTTTTTTCCACAGCTGATTGTCAACCCAGCTGCTTTAATCAGTTTTAAAAGTACTGACTGAGAACAAGTATTGAAGAAACCTTCAATACCCAGCCTTAATGACAAACCAAGCAGGTTACCACTCACCCTTTTTAACTGTGCCAATGTCCATAACCTCACCACTTGTCACTCCCACCTTTTTTGTGCAACAAGAGCGACCTTACTGCCTTTTATATGACACCGACTGCCTTCTTCCTGACTGCCTGTTTGATTTATTCATTCAGAAAAGCTGACATTTACATATAAAAACAGACCTCCTATTCCTGTCTCAGTCTGAATGTGTGATACTGTAAAACAGATGGGCTAAGGATATGTCTACATGCCTATTTGTGTAAGCTCTCAACACTTGTCTTATCACCATGGGTTCTGTTTGATTAAAATGGTAATCATACCGTCTTAAACAAATCTGCTGTAATTTCTACAGCTTTAAAGCTGCCGGGCTCCTATGTGAGAATGAACAAGGTGGACATAAACAACAAACCTGCTTCTTATTAAAGCGGCGCACATCCCTCATACTGACAACGCTCTTACCAAGTCCGAAGACGCATCACCTGGCAGTGACCTCCCCCGAGCATGTTATGCTGTGTTACACTTCCAAGGGTAATTGCTGTTAGATCGGAGCTAATCCAGAGCCAGACAAAATAACCCGGGAAAAGAAAAAATGCACGCTGTGTGCTGCGCCTCAGAAAGGAGTCGGCGGTGGTGGGGGGTGGGTTAAGGGGGATACAGCCATGAAATACCAATGAGCTTCTCCTGGATAAGCATACAATGTGCAAGGCCAAATGCTCATTTTCCCCTGAGGCTTATCACAAGTGCAGGGTTGTACTGAAAATACCTCTATTCACAGAGTTATATGCTGTATGGAGAGACCAAGGAAGTGTGGATAAAGACTGGGAAACATGTTGCGTACTATGAATATAAAAATTGACCCTACAGGCACTTATTCTTTAATATCTAAAATGGTCAAGGTTGTCAAAAAGTTCAATACTTCAGTGCTATCGGTTAAATTAATGGTACTGATAAGAAGGAACATTTATCAAATCTTTTTCACAAGATTGGGATGTAGCAGGGAAATTAGTTCATCAAACCTAAGCAGGATTCTTTAAAATCTGCCTAGAGTAGTTAATACAATACAAGAACTTTAAATTACTCAATCAATCTTTTGTCCTTTCTGCTTCAACCTCACTGTGGTCACAGGTAGCTGGAGTCTATCCCTGATGATACTGTGCAAAAGCCATGACATAGTTATCAGCCAATTCAAGGGACACAATACTCACAAAATTCAAACAATATTGATGCCTGTTTCAGTACAGCAGCAACAAATAATTACTCCCTGAACCCCCAAAGCTACTTACCTCCACCAAGGAGGTTGTGTTTTTGCCTGTGGTTGTTTGTCTGTTTTTCTGTCTGTGTAAACAGAAAGATCTGTAAAGCTAATAAATATAATGACATAAAAAACAGACCACTTGTTCTACGAAGTGGCTCATGTTTTGGAGTTTACATCACGGCAGTAGCACCCACCTACTAAATAATCTGACTGGCCTGTAATGAATGTGACTGATGGAACGATCATCCAGTCAGCTGCTGGGTCTATTTTTGAAAGCATCTGTCCATTCCCAGCATCTGGAAGCTGCACCTTGCACCAGCTGAAGCCAACAATTTATTTATGTACTTATTTTCCCAAGGCACCAGTTAAAATTAAGACATTTTGGTTTAATTAGATGCCCATTGCAGACCCTCTTTGCCTCTCCTGCGAGAACTGATGGACTTTG
This sequence comes from Cetoscarus ocellatus, assembly GCA_037902135.1. Classification (NCBI taxonomy): domain Eukaryota; kingdom Metazoa; phylum Chordata; class Actinopteri; order Labriformes; family Labridae; genus Cetoscarus; species Cetoscarus ocellatus. Next base: position 228,863 of record JBAMNC010001099.1, read on the forward strand.
TGCATCAGTAGAATAGTAAAATGACATTCTTTCATGAGACTCTTTAGCAGCATTGATAAGCTCCAATTTCAGCAATCTGTGATTGGATATTTACTCACAGGCGGCTCTTCTTTGTCCCAGATTGTTTACACAGGCATACGCAAATAGGACAGAGAATCAAAAAAACAATTCCAGCTCAGAATCAATGACAACTACCTAAATATATTGATAACATTACTTTTTGGCTTATCAATTTCTTCCACTTTGGTCTGTGTACCTTGCAAATAAAGACATCACAATGCCATTAGAGGCAGTCATAAGAAATGATAAAGAAGTCAAAAATCATGGTAAGGGGGGCAGAAGTGGGGATAAAGACAATTAATGCACAACTTTCAGTAAGTTGAAACACCAGCAACTGTGTTTATCAGCAGGCACTGGAGATCAGGAGTGATGTGTTTGACATGGTTGCCACTGAAAACCTATGCAGACCAACTTTTGCCCCCACAAAAATGATTCAGAATTGACAAGGGAATCATTAGAGATTCGGATATAATGTGTTATGTTGGGATGCACATTATTATTGGAGTAATATCCGTATCTGCAGACAATTGCTGAAGAAGTTGATTATTGGTATTGGCAGATATGAACATTTTTGCTGATATTTACAGCTGATGTTTTGGCCACACAAATATCCCATATATTGGCTGTAATATTGGCAGAACAAAAAAAGGAATCATCTTCTCTGAAAGTCCATTTTTATCAATCAAAAGTATCATTAATTAAGGAATAAAATATTGTGTTCCTTGCTTTATATCTGTTTCTAGCACAAATATCCTGTCACCAAAAGGAACAGACTAATTTTGGTTAAGCTGAGGCTCTGTGTTCTTGATCTAAAGTATTAATATTGGTATAGATGAAACTGAATTCAGAAATATTGGCTTATCCAATATTGACAAAAATCAAATATCATGCATCCCTTCTGCATTTAGACTAGTCACACGGGAGAATGAAAATATAGGGTAAATCAAACGTAGCATGCTTTATCAAAAAATTGAATAATATATCAAAAATGTCACATCCCTTCTGGATTTTAACTGAAGTTTAGGATGCCTGTATTGTGACAACAATAAATGCCAGCACTTCCACATGAGCCTTGTAGAGGAATATGAAATAGCAAAAACCTTTTCTCAATCAGATTTGACGTCATGCAAAACTTTTTCTATTATAGTATTAAACATTTTCCTCTCACAGGAACTCTATTTTTGCGTCTCTTTCTGGCTTTTCAAATATAAACATAGCCCTTCATAAAACCTCGACAGAAGCACCATCATCCAAAAACCCAACAACCCATGAAACACAACTTAATCTCCACTACCTGAAGTCTAACACACTGTTGCCCCACATCTTACCGAGCACTCAGAGTGGAGAAAATCTCTATGTTTTGTTAGAAATCAATGGGCCGATTTTATCCACACTGCCGTCAGGGGGGGAAAAAGGAAGCCTTCTAACATGTGTCTGTGTGCAGATAAAAACCTGCTCCACCTGGAACTGGTACAGATGTGCATGACAGTGCATAAAAAAAAAAAAAAAAGGTAATGGTGGAAGGTAGATTAATGTAGCACATTCTCAATCTGGAAGGAAATCTTAGAGATTGTGCGGCTGGCAGGGAAAATGCAAATGGGTACAAACACACCAGCACAGATAAAAGGTTTAAAATCTCTCTCTTTTTTAAGGGGGGGAGGAAGTGTGGGATATTATGACGCTGGTGAGCTGTGCGGCGCTGGCTTCTCTCCAAGGTGCAGAGCAAATTCTAGGGGGAATCAAATTTTATGGGTCTTAAACATCATTGTGACCAGCTTATATGAACAATGACGCTCCTTCTGCTTCCTTTCAAACACACACGCTGCATGTCATGTTTGCAGAATAAGACCCTTATGTGATTCCAATAATTCCATTAACTAGGTTAGCAGGGGCTATTCTGCTACAGTATACGCTCTTATTAAGCTAAAAGGAAACATTCTTTTGTACAAAAACATGAAAAATACTCTTCCAAGGCTTTCAGACTGTGAGGAATTGAAAAAAAGAGAAATATATAAGTGGAGTTTTGTTGGAATAGTTTTTTAAAAAATGACATTGAATCCAAAAAAACGACTGAAAAATAGAGCACAGCATGTTTAGCAGAGAGGAAAGAACACAGTATCACGAGTTCAGAATAAAAGGTGGGTGAACGAGAGAGTGTATGAAAAGATGCAAGGACAAGAGGAAGAGAGAGACAGAGAGGGAGCGAACGGAGGCCAAACAGAGTGAAACAGAGCTTTTCATCTCGCCTATGATCTCCAAGTCTAACCTGTCAACCAGTGGGAGGACATTTACAGGCTGTTTGGCCTGTTTGAAGACGGAGAGAGAGGGCTGAGCCACACTCTGGATTAACCATACTATTTAATGCAGACTTTCACTCTCATCTTGGTCCTTGCGTATCTGTATTATGCTGGAGGTAAGGGATTTAAAGCAGACTGCAGTTTTGGCGGACTAGCGGATGCATCTCACTGGCTAGAATGTAAGACATCTCTGATTATAAGTTGATATCCAAAACTGTCTCTCTGTGTTATGGATGCAGCCACTTAAAACTTCCCCGCTTTCCTTGACAGGGTCTTGGCTGGTCCCTGACAGGTCTGTGACAGGGCCTCCTCACCCTGACAGAAATAAAAAGTTAAGTTTATGTAACCCAGGTTATATAATTTTTTTTTTATTTGCGATGTAAATTGTTTTGTTTTTACTTTGTGATCCCCCGCTGTGTCTGAGTGGCCTTCGTGAACCTCCAGAGCCCAGAATCTGTTTCAATTATTTTAGGTTAATCTGCTTTTGATTCATATTGATTCATTTGAATTATTTCCACTTCCAGACACTCACCTTCACGCTGTTGATCAGTTAACCAATCAGGACACAGCCCACCATTCATAAGCATCCGGTTCACGAGGGCTCTTCCTTTTCACTTCTCTGATGAAGCAACAGGCACAGCGGGGGAGAGACTGTGAGCGAACTCCACTCGATTCATTACAACGGTGAGCTGTATTTTCTTTGTCTTTCTTTTTCTTTGTATTTATGTTCTGTTTAAATCTTTGTTATTTACCGTGCACGCGGCACACGATTCTTTTTACAATTGTTTGTTTTAGTTTCATCTTTTGTTACCCCATGATTTTGACCTCTTTCAGGTCAGGTTTTTTTATTACCCTACAAAAAGAAGAATGAAGATGATGATGGCAAGCTAAGACCACGGACTTTTGTGTCCTTCTCCCCTCCCCGGAATAAGGTTCATCCCGTAACCTGGAACTCGTTTTTCTTACCCCCACAACAAAGGACTCTTTCCCCCTGTTTTCCTCTAAAGACCTTATTAATAGTTTTGTTTCGATTGTTTAAATTGTGTTTATTTTATATGCACCTGAAGTATGATAAAATTTACTTACTTGAACTCATAATTTGTCTGTCTTGATTTCACACATTCATCTTTTTGAGCGACTTGGGACGAACCTTGGTTATTTAATTGAAATATTTTTTCTGCTACACCTACTTTAACCCTGATATTTGAGTTAAGTTAAAAGAAATTAAAGTAATAGTGAAACTTGAGTAAAAGTACATTTAATTTAATTTTCCTTAACTAAAAGTTTAACAGTTAAAAAGTTACCTGAACTCAAAGTAATTTTCTTTAAATTTCCTTAAATGAAATTAAGATTTGAACAAGCCCTTAGTTAATAAAAATAGCATTAATCATTATATGTTTTTGCTAAATTTAAAGAACGCCATAAAATAAGTTATTCTTTAACAACTGTATATTTAAGTCAACTAAAATCTAATTTAACAACCCCGAATTGCTACATTTAGGCCATGTTTGTATAACTTGTGGTGTCACGTTTGCTCTCTGCTGATTTGGCAGCTACTTTATGAACAAGGGAAAAGATTTAGTCTGTGTAATCTTGTGAGGGAAGCACCATCTCATGGAGACACCGTGCAAATGTATGAATGGATTTTTGGCACACCCCCAGAGAGGTGGAGGGGTTTCCATTGGCTGAACCTTGGCTGGTAATTGGTTGACAGTTGGCAGGCAGCTGGCTTGGAGAGGAAAACTCAAGCAACCGAATCTACCAAGCCAAGTGTTTATTGTCAAAACCCTTATAAGTCAAAAATCATACTTATCAAAAACTACAACAGTGCTGTTTTGGTTGTTGTGGTATCAAACAAGCATCCATGTCATTTGATTTTCAGGCATTAGCAAAGGCTGAAGGTATGATGTTTTTGTTTTGTCTGTCCGTACGGTTCAAGGCCTCTAATAAATTCCTTTAAACTTTGTCCACATATCCAACTATATAGAAAGAAAAAGTGATTTAATATGAGGGGTTATAGGCATAAAATGGTACAGATCCAGATGATTCAATTTTCCAATTCAAGCCAGCTGCCTGCCACCTTCCAGCCAATTACCAGACAACTTCCTGCCAATTGAAGCCGTTCTACCTTGGCTAATGCTTCAGCGGATGCATTAAAATCAAATAACAAGGATACCTGTATGATGCCACAACATCAAAAACAGCACTGTTGTACTTTTTTATTTTAATTTTAATTTATTTGGATCCCCATTAGCTACCATCAAAGGAACGACTACTCTTCTTGGGGGCGCACATTAAAACACAATCCACACAATACTTGCACTTTTAATATTACGTATCTTTGAGTAATAGAGATTTTGATCAATTTAAAAACACTTGGCATGGCAGATCCAGTTGCTTCCATTTTTCCCTTCAAGCCAGCTGCCTGCCAACTTTCAGCCAATTACCAGCAAACTCACAGCCACTGAAAGCCCCTCCACCTCTCTGGGGTTTTGCCTAAAATTAATTGAAAACAAGTCCATTTATGAATTTGCAGGGTGTCTCTATGAGATGGTGCTTCCCTCACAAGGTCACATGGCCTAAACCTTTTCCTTAGTTTATGAAGTAGCTGCCAAATCAACAGAGAGCAAACAAGACACCATAAATTACACAAACATGGCCTAAACTTTACTATATACAGACCTGTCAAGGACCAGCCAAGACCCTATCAGGGAAAGTGAGGAAGTTGTAGGTGGCTGCACCTGTAGTTTCAGTTAGGTCTTTTAAAAGGTTCTGTGGGTCCGATTAGCCAATCACAGAGGGATGAAATTGTGCAGTGACTTGCCCGACACTGTAAAATCTGTTTACATATAACACCCAACATGATGATGCTGGAAGGAGGGGCCACACCAAACATTTTCAACAAGCAGAGGTTTGTTTTACTACCTTGCATTTTGTGGAAGAATGCATAGGCTATGCCACGCGCCGTTAAATAACCAAATAATAGGGGCTTGCCAGCAACAAAGTAAAGCTGTTCGCAATACTGTGCAACCCCCCTAATGCTGATTTTTGTTACTGTTCTCATGTTAAATGCTCTATTTCTGTTTTACAGTCGCTTTAGCTTCTTTTGTTAATTTTTTATGTTTTTTTTTTTCTTTTTAATAATTGTAATCACTACTCACATATCCCCATATTAGTTTGATGGCTCTTATTATACTCTATGTATTGGATTATACACTAATTTTCTAAATGTTAAATGACAAATTGCTTTTTGAACTTACTTTATCTGCTTTCAATGTGTTTACAATGCTATCTATTTATGTATTCTTACGTATATTTTTATACCTGTTTATTAATAATTCTTGCAGCTTTCTCTACCTTTTACTGGTTTATCCCCACTTCCCCCAGAATGTCTGTCTTTACATTCAAAATAGGATAAATTAGAGACATTAGAGACTTTTGTCACCATCATGCTCTATAGTGTCTGCTGCTCCTCCTTTTATCCGTGTGTTAAATAGCTTGTTTGGATGCTAACACACTTTTTGATCAACAAAGCAGCTAGCTTAAATAAAGAAAAGCTATTTAATTCAAAGACAACAAATTACAAACTACTAGTGTTGCTTTCTATAGTGACAATACAGCCCAACACAGTTTTTTGAGCAGTGTTGGTCTGTACCAAGCAGTCCAGTTCCTTTTAGCTCAGTAATTGCATACCCAAATAACCTAGCCATGCCTTCCCACTTCTGCACATTAGCTTGTTGCTGATTCTAACAGCACATCAGAATTCCTCTCTAACATTGCTCTTTTATCAGCCTGTCATGGTGGTTCTTTCATGACACATCATAATGCAGTGACAACTTCATCCTCCTATAGCTTTGCTGTTTGGTTTGTTTACATCCACGACTGGTGGGCATGCAGGGCTGTCTGTGCTATCACTGACTCTGATGTAGACAAACTATAGCAAGCAAGACAAACAACAAAAAGTCAGGAGGTCATTGGGCTTCCTCGTCAAGGTCTTTAGAGTTGCATTGACACTTAGTGAAATAAAACAAACAATTTTAAGGCCAGCAGGTTCTGACACCCTGCAGCTTTCAGGATTGGCTTATGATCAGCCTCAAATGCAAACACCCCATTTTATAAGAATTAAATAGCAAAAGAATTATCCTCCACCCTTTTTTCCAGACAATATGTTTTAATTAGCAACAATTTTATTTCCTCTTGGCTTCAGAACGTTTCTTACAGTAAACTCCCTTTGCCACAAAAATAATCTATTATTGAACAGGCCATAAAATTCAACATAAAAAGCTGCTGAAACCGGAAAGTGGAAAATAATGGGTAAAAAAAGGCTGGAAAATAGAGTGAACCACTTAAGAGTCTATTTTTAGAAGTGTTCTTTTCATACTCTGCATTATTCTTTTTAATCCAGACAGATTGAAACAGTCTTTGTTGGCTTTTTGTTACTGGCAAGAAGCGAAAGGAAAAGCAGCTTTGAGAAAAAAATTGCTTGTGATTATAATAGATGGTTTTATTTGCACCTAATTACTGTGCTTTAAAATTGAAGGAAATCCTGAAAAAGTCAGAAAATGCACAAACAGTGTACAAAAAGACATTAGCTTTTGAGAATATTCTGTAAGATGTGAGCAGCTTTTTTCTGTGTCACACTCAGAGCAGTCTGCATACTGGCTCAGTATCAGCAAGGCAGGTACGCATGCAGCATTTCCAATACACTTCCAGCGAGATAACTTCGAACTAGCACAGAAGTGAGAGCGCCAGCCGGGTAAAGAAATCCCACCTGCTTTTGAAACCCCCCACCCCCCGATAGCTCTCACATGAGGATGGAGTTCACATTTTCTGAGCAACACTGCAGCCTCAGAGCTGGAATCCAAAATGTGAGAGCAGACCGCCTCGAGGAGCACATGACATCCATCGCACACGAAATTACCCCGACTCTTCTCCAAGTCTCTTTTTATGCCCATGTTTCATTTAGGGGTGGAGTTATTAGCATATTTTTGTTGATTCATGGCATGTGGTTGGTCAGAGTCTCCATGCTGGCTCTAAATGGCTTTCCAACTTGGAGAAACTAGAGCAAAAAGGCAGAATAATTACTGGTGAACTCTTTTTCATTTATGTATGTGTATTAAGATTGTTAAAAAATTAAAATTAAATACTTATGAATGGCATGTCATTAGAAATTATACTTTTTGTTTTACTAAACAAATAGGAGGTTTGATTTTAGCAAAAAAATGACAGATTTTCAGCCATATATGAACTGAAAGATACTTCAAGCTTAAAGGGATAGTTTGTTTCTTTTAAGTGGGGTAGTGTGAGGTACGTGGCATGAGCCTGAATGTTTGCTACAGTGTCACAGCTCAGTTCTCCCTCTGTTCAGAAATCTCAGCACAGGCGTTAATGCTATACATTGCTCTACATGGTGCCAAACTCTCTGCATAATTAGTGGAATTGTGGGAGAAAACAAGCTGCAAAAAAAGTGTGGCGTAATCACACACTAGAAACAGATTTTACATCTGCTTAATTTTCCACCACCAAGCAGCTTTGATTGGGCACTATTTTGAGACAGCACAGCAAGTTTGCATCAAACAGGATAAATTGATGACTTTTGCAGCAAATATGACCTTTGGATACTTTGGAATACATATTAACTGGAGTATACACAGCAAAACTTCTGTAGATGGACAGTCAACAGGTCTGAATTGAAAATAGTGGATTCTGCTATGAGACCAGGAGGACCAGAGAAACCCGATGTACCTGTAGATTCAGGTGAATAAATCGTGAGCTCATGCCGTCAAACTGGACGAATGACGAGAGTGACTGAAAAAACATCACTTTAGAATGTTCAAGGTCAGAAGATACTATCAGCTTTTAAGTTTATCTGCAGTGAGATGCTCTCATCTTGCTTTATTGCTTCAATGCACATTTATAATCACACAGACCAGATTCACTGTTAGACAAACTCCAGGGACCAATCAGAGGAGCCGAATGAAAGTTCATCTTCAACGTAAGTATTCAGTTTATACTAATCATTTACTTTGCAAATAAGCTATAAAAAGATTATTTCTCAAAATTACTGAGCCTGGTCAGCAGGATGATTATTAAACATCCGTATATTAGGCTAATCTTTATTTGGGATTAAGTATTATTTGATATTATTTAATATATATGACAGGAAAAAACACAGCAGCTTTAGCCTCAACTAGTGGCTGGAGGCTAGATTACACTGCATTTGATAGGCCGAGGTCCACTTGACAAAGAGTGAAAAAAAAAAAAAAAAATCAAGTAAAAATCACAACAATATTCTTACATTAACCCTTAACTGCACCAAGTCTGCTAAATTTCATATATATTTATATTCATATATCTTAGTTTGTGAATCAAGTAATGTGACAACCTTTTTTTTGTAAGATTACAACCTGTATTACCTATCCTTGACAACAATATTTGTATGCTATCATAAGTTTTTGAAATAGAAGTGCAGAAATGCGCCTTTTAATTACATTGGAAGTAGGGATGCATGATATTGGGTTTTTGCCGACATTGAATATGACGATATTTTTTAATTCAGTGTCGCTGCTAGCAATATTTCTGGTCAAGAGCAAACACTCTGTACTTAACAAAAATGGACTTGTTTCTTTTAGTGTTACGGTATATTTTTGCGAGGAACAGATGTACACAAGAAAAAACGTATTTAACTCTTGCAAAAATGAAACCCTTGATTTTTGGTACACATGCAGTGATGAGAAGGTGCATCAATATTGTACATTTGTGTAACTTGCCGATATTCCAGCCTATATAAGGCCAATATGTGTGGTCAATATATTTACTTAACATTTTAGGCTGATATCGACCGATACTGATATCAAACCAATAATATTGTGTATCCCTAATTGGAAGGTCTGAATAACATTTAAGATAAAGTAACAGATGAACACAAATGACATCAAATCACCATGACTTGTTTTTACTGAGGGGGCACAGATTGAAGCCAGTCAAACACAAATATGGTAAAACCTTTGATGTCTTTCTTTAAGTCTGAATTTAAACTTTTGTTTTGATCCCACTAACTTTTCATTTGGAAGTTCCTCTTCGTTTATCAGTCTTTAATCCAATCTCTGTTCGAAAGGTTAGATCTGCTCCCCTAAAGCATTTATTGTCCACTGCTGTTGACCTCACTTATCTGTAGCCAAATTTGAACTTTGTAAAATATTCAGCGGGGTCTGTAAATCACTCTCAGTTTTTTAAAGAGATTTTGTGTGACTTGATGGATTTCAGCCGAACTCCTCGCGCCCCAAACGTCTGGCTGGCTTTATAAAAAGTATTTTACTAAGAGAGAGCAAATGCATTACACAGTTTTTTGTTGTCACCAGGGGCCTTTTATTATGTGGTAGGGGACACGGCAGAGGAGCCCAAGGAGCAAAAAGAGCAACTAAATGGAATTGCTTTTATAAATCAGTGTCAAATTATGCATTCAGCGCACAGACTAGAGAGGCCCTCTACCACGTACAAGCTGAAAGTTTATGAATCTTGGGGGAACCAGCTTGAGGCTGGCTCTCTTGTTAAGTTTTGCTGGATGTTGTTGGGTGCTCCGACCAAAATGACTTCCTCTTCACGCTTTTATGCTAAAGTAATGCTGGCTGCTGACTTGAAATTGCACAGAAAGAGAACAAGAAAGTAACAAGACAGGCAGCTTGACATTCTTTTTTTCAACACATGAGATTCTGGCTGGTTAATGTTTAACAAGTTTGTTCTAATTTCATTCCCCTGATTTTAATTAAGCCAAGTATTGTCATTGTTATTCTTGACAAAGCAAAGTAATAATTTGAGATTTTGTGGTTGTCTGACTATAAAAGTGACAGCGATGCAGTGTAACAAAAAGTGTTTTAAATTTTTTATTATTTATGACATGAGCTGAGGAATTTAAATCAAATCCCAAATAAAAAACGGTTAAACTCGAACAACAAGGCATTCAAGCAAGTAAGCTGCAGTCTGATTTTCGGGGTCTCTCAGAAAGAGGAAAGGTTTCAACTGTTTCTCTGTGGAGACTACTTAGGCTGCACAAAACTGGATTTTTGCTGATATCCAATATGGCAACACCTCAAACTCATTAACCGCAATGCTGATTTTTTTGTCATCAGTACAAAGACTCAGTTTTAATAAGTTTGACATGTTCCTTTCATTGTGACATTCTTTCTGTTTCAGAAACAGATAAGAACTAGAAAAGCTCTCGGAGAGCGCAGACCTCTACCAAGCAGCTCAGTTACGGCAGTGGCTTTTCCACAACCCCTGTAAAAGATACAATTCTGGATCACCACACGCTCCGATTGGACGTCCGAGTCTACGCTCATGCCTGTCCATGTGGAGAACTCCTCTGCTGGCATTGCAAGGGAAGCTGGGTAATGTAGTGACATAGGCTTGAAAATCGTTGATGTCAGTTTTCAAATAAACTACAATTCCCATAATGACATAAAGGGGGCAAAACCCTCACAGCAGCCGAGGAGAAATGAATAGGATTTGCCATTCTAAACTTCAGTGTTTTTTAATGATGTCAACCTGGATGGGACCCAGATGAAATTTACCCTGATGACAGAGTCATATTATATATATTATCCTGTAAAATTTGAAGCGAATCCATCAAGTGATGTCAGAGATATGATTTTTTTTTAAATGCGGCCCCATGTTAAGTTATGGGATTTTCAGAAATTTTGGGGAATTTTTTGCATCCAGACAAATATGAGGATCACCACCAAAATGTAATGGCTTCTTCCTTGGACTAAATCACACCTCTGGTAAAAAATTTATGTAAATCCACCCAGTAGTTTTTGCGTAATCTTGCTAACAGACAAACAAACAAACAAACAGACCCTGGCGAAAACATAACCTCCTTGGCAAAAAAGGTAAAAAAGTAAAACTAAATCACATTCTAGGATAAATGATACTGTTTGTTTTGAATGTATACATTAGGAGATAATGAGGTGAAGCATTTTGGCACATTCATACATTCTGCCAATGTGTCAGCTAATGTACAGGATACATATGGCCTACATGCATGGCTGCTATATTAACTGTAATATTGTAATACTGATAACCAACTTCAAAGATATTATCTGCCAATACCAATTATGTGATAATATAATGCTTCTCTTATAACTTCCATTGTGTTCAGCAAAGTCCACAATGTGGACACATTTCTTCTTTTTGCATTTTGAAGCTCTACTTAGAAGCTTGTAAAGATTCAACAGTGGGAAATGCAAATTCTAACAAGTTTTTAACTGGTCTTATGATTTGGTAAATGTTAGTGTATCTCAAAGCCATGTTGGAGGTACCTTGTAATAGCCTGTGTCAAGACTGTCTCTGTACCATTAATCTTCACCAAAATTTCTGTTTATTTTCTACAACTTCTTGTTTAGCTGTAATCTCAAAATATTACTAACACTAGATTTAACAGAGCTTTAACCCTTTGACTTCCACACAAAAATAGCCATGAAAATGTCTATTTTGACAAATGGGAGCACTGACGCAACAGTTATTTTTTTACACTGTAAATACTTATAAATCATTAACCTCTGCCAAATGGTTGAGCTGGGAGTTTATAGTCGAAGAAGTAATTCCATTGTAAAAATGGAAAGAGAACATGGATCATGTAAAATGTCCTTTTTTGAGAAACACTTTTAACTTTTTGGATGTCATATTCATTTCATATATGTCATTTTTTGTTTTTAAGACCAGTTTTATTATAATGCTAGGTTTACCTATCCGAGAAATTCCCCTCTTTAATAAGACATTAATAAGACATGATGCTTTTTTCTAGCATTATGTTTAACCCCCACAAAATATAGATGGCCTAATCAGGTTTGAGAAGTTTGTTGCATTTATGAATAAGATACAGTTACTCAAAGTTTGGTCGACCAAGCAGTTGATCTGGGAGTTAAAGGGCTAAGTAGATATCTTATTTGTTTGATGCTCACCACTCATCTTTATGTATCAGGGAGTGCAAATACTTTATCAAGACGTGCTTTCCACCTACCCAACTTTCGCAAATCAAATCAAATAGCCCATCTCACTGGCTCATTTAAAACATAATATCCATGACGAAGAGGAAAAATCTTTTATCTCATCTGCCAATTAGTACAACAGGAAAGAAATGCAAACACTTCTGCATTATTTTGTTTGAATAAAGCTGAGAAAATAAAAAGGGGCCAGACTGCTCGAGCTTGTGCATTCATTAGGAGTATTTACTTTGTTCAGTCGTCATAGACGCAGACAATGAGCCTCTGAGCATCGGTAATGATCAGATTATTATTTCAGGATCAAAGCTGGACAACACAGACAAGAGACATTGATAGTCAAACAAAAGATTTACAAAACACACTGTCTGCAAAGGAGAAGAAGGAGTGGATGGGTCACTAAACACAAGTCATTCATCCTTTCCGTGTCATTACTTTGTCCCATAACCATTAAACTAAATGAGAATCATTCTTCACCCTGTATGTCAAACCAAGAGTTGCTCATTGGGTGAAGTGAAGCAACAGAATAATTGGTTTGTTTTTTAGGGTAATATTTTCTTCAGTGGTTTTCTTCTCACAACAAACAGCATTTAGAGCATTCAGACTACAGACAAATATGGAACTGCAACAACAAGATTACTTAATGTTGTGGCTCATAGGAGTGAGACGAAATATCAAGATAGCTCTATAACACTGACCTGACTTATATGGTACAGCTACTTAATAGCAGGTGCCAGATATGGATGGGTTTGGGAATCTAGTGCCTATTTGGCACAAGTACAAACACATCCTGTGTGTACTGAGTCAAATCACGTACAGGTTTCAACGCTTGATTTTGATACCCTTCAGCTGCGTTTCCACCAAGCAGCCCAATTAAGTGTGGCTCTACATTGCGTACCTTATAAGTGCCTGAGTTACTGAGAAACGGTATCAAAAAAGCAGTTTAAGTATACAAAACTACAGAGAAATGACACAAGAACCCTGTACCTTTCTTAATAATAATCATTTTTATCACTCATTCAGTTAAATATTTTGAGGTCTATTAACATGATTTTCTTTTAAAAGTCTTTTAAAACATGTCAATGCAGAATAACTCGAATGCATTTGCTGTCATTGTAGAGTATAAATTATCAAATAATAAAATCATCACACATAGTCTTTTGTCCACATATGCAGATACAGGATTAAAACTACAAATTTACCAAGATCATATCCACACATGAACTCCTTCCACAAACAAAACTGGCCATTTTTTCTGTTCTTTTTTTGAAAATCTTTGTCATGGTCTTCCTGTGCAAACAAGCCTGATTTTCATTCGTTGAAATAGCGGGGCTTTTCCACCAGTGTTGTCAGACCAGAGAGTCCCCCTGGCCTCAGTTACTACCCGCTGGGTCTGAGCATCAAGGCTTTTCTTTCAAAATGTATTTTTAGGATGCAGACCACAGAACAGCTGGACCACTGGGAAACAGATAAAATGGCTGGAGAGGTCGCCATCAGCTGTTGGTTAAAACAAGAACACGGTTAAAGACAACAGCAGGTCTGAAATCTGGTTAAATGATTTTTTTTTTCCCACAGGAAACCGTGTACAGCAGTACATTTTTGTAGATATGGAATAAAAGTCTATCATTTGTCTTTAGTTAAATGGCGATATATGAAAAATAGCTTATCAATTCATCCTAGTTTCAGTAGTGATGTCTTTTGTCCCTCAGGCCATCAGACTGGACAACTCCTCACTGGGGGGAGGAGGAGTAACAGAAAGATGAGAAGAAGCAGTAGCCAGGCAGTAGCCATATTTGTACTCTTTATTTTTACTTTTTTATTATTATTATCTTATTTTTAAAATTTTATTTATTTTATATTTATTTTAATATACATTTTGTCTATATATTTTTTAAATACCTTTATATCTTCTTTTCGAAACTGCTATTGGAATCCCAACTTCCCTGAGGGAGTTTCCAAAAGGGATTAATAAAATTCTATCTAATCTAATCTGATCTAATCTAAAAATGGTTGTCACAATAGCAGAATTACAAACCTTACAATGATTCTAGTCAAAAACATACTATATTGATGACCATTTTTGTCCACAGCAACAAAAATCTCAGTCCAAGATAGGGCCATCACCTTATAGTCAATATTCGAGGGCATAAAATCCATACTCCAACTGTAAACATAAATCTGAATATAGAATATGCAGCTCTGTATGACACTAGTGCGCCTGAATAGCCAGATTCAACAGAGGGTGCTCCCAGCATAACCCGGCCGTCAATTACTCTCTTGACCTCAACAACAGGAAGTACACTTGTACAAATGGAGGACAGGCAAAGCCACCCCAAGCAGGAAACAATGGCACAGAAAACATCTAAGGAGTGCCACATGGAAGCACTTTGGGCTCCACACTGCTGATGGCAAAATAAACAAAATAAAAGGCTGTGTGTCAATCATGTGTAAAGTAAATGGTCCACTCCTCATCTACATCAATCCCAATCTCCCATCTGTTGCCCTTCCACCCACCACAGTCCAGCGGCAGTCCCCTTCCAGAGGTGCAGAAAAAGGCCACCATGGACACCAGTGTGGCCTCAGGAGAGGTAACTATGGAAATGATCTGAATGCCTTGTGTCTGTGTTTCAGCCGAGATAGGGGGAGGGGGTTTGAATATCTTCGGTTATTAGCATGTTTGCTTGAAAACTGAGTTTAATTTGTTGGGGAAAGTGACAGTCCTAGTCCAAGATGCCAAATATTGGGAGAGTTTCCATTTATAACCTTTAGAAAAGTAAGCAAACTCCTACACACTGTTGAAATTGCACCAAAACATTGGCAGCATTTCTATTTCCATACTATGTCTTAATGTGCAGTGTTTCCTGCAGGAAAATCACCAGTTAAGGTGTTGGTGGTTTGGGGGTCATGCTCTGTTTCTGTGTTCAAAGTGAACTCTTCTTCAGTACAGCACTTCCTCCTGCACATATCGAGCAGTACTACAGAGAAATGTGTCACACTGTAGACATATTCAGGGTTTAATGTTCATATTTTTTGTCATATAACAGCAAAAAGTTCTTTAAAGCAGCAGGATTCGCCAGACTCCATCTCTGTCATCAGGCCGATTCATCACTCAAAGCTTTAAGATGAAACACTTGTTCCCAGTCAGAAAATGGCAACAGGCAAATCAGCACCCTTTGAGGACAGAAAGGCCAGAGCTATGAATGTGGTTTCATTGTGCTAAAAAGCAAAAGCTGTAAGCCTTTGACTGGCTCTTGATAAATGTGACAGAGCATTTATTCAGTCACCTTCAGATTTTATTCAAAAGGTTCTGCCCTTCTCAATTACTATGTATGGGCTGTTGCCCAGATTGACATGAAACACTGTTACACTATCAGGCATGACAAGACCAACTGCCACCCTGAACTGGTCTGCAGCTGTACAGCCCCATACAAAACTGCATCGTACTGTGCATTTGGACACCTTTCTATTAGAACCAGCATGAACTTCTTCATAAATGTGAGCAACAGCTTGTCTGCTGGATTGGAGAACACAAAAGGTGACAGCCCTAATTTACAGTGTATGCTAACCGTAATGCCAACTTTAAATATTAACACCAAAGAGTGGCAACACTTTAAACTACTAGCTTACTTGTGGTTTCGATACCAATCCCACCTCTGTCTGTGAGGGCCAATTTTGGATTAGCACCTTGAGTGGCCTATCAAATATTAAGGGTGCCCAGGCCACCAATTTAGCCATGTCCCTGTTGAGACTAGCCACGTCTCCCCTCAGGTGTTGCCATGCCACCTTTGGGGTCATGCCCCACTTTAATGCAACATAAACTTCATTGTAATGTATAAAACTGTCTTGTGTGACTTATCGTTTTAAGAAGTTGTCGGAAAAACTTGATTTGCTGCCCAGTCCAAAACAGAAGTCCTTGTAAATCAAATTGTCCTCCGTCTTAAGACCTGCTGCCAAAGTGAACAACGACCAGGTTAACTTAATAGCACAACAACAAACTGAGAAACAAAGGCTTAAGACTTATAAATCGAGACACACAATGAAAGAAGATGTCTCGATACAATGGTTACAGATGAGGACAGAAACTCATTTGTTCATTTGTAGCTCACTTTACTCACTCACTCCAGACAAATTAACCAGACTGTGCTCCACAGTATCATGAAGAAATTCAAAAAGGGGATATATTTTGGACTGATACCGCTCCATTCCCCTACCAATGAATAGAATTCATGCCGTGGACCAGTGAAGCCGATCTAGCCACTGACAGGGGCCCGGCACCTTTCTGTAACACTCTGCCGGTTTTTCCTTTAATTTTTAACACTTCTTGTGTCACCCGCCGTCCTGATACACAACCACCACACAAAACTGTGGATATGCTTCACACCCGGAGTCATCTATCCTTCACACCTGCTCCTGAGACCAGTCACAGACAGCTCTTAGCTGTCAGTTACCATCAAACCTGAGAGGCATGTAATGGTTTGAACATAACATTCACTGCTTCATTACTGTATGCAAGCTTTGAGACATGACAGCAGCTCCAGTACTAGAAGTTGTTGTTTTGCTCAACGTCTGATTTCTACATCACTGTTGCACTCCTCCTCCTGAAATTAAACAGGGTCACATTGATGCATGGCCTCAAGTTAAATGGAAATCTTGCTATTTTCAGACCAACTTAAATTATACATGTTTAGTGTTTGTTCATTTCTATGGCAAATGGTTACTTTCTTTTATAAAATTACCACCTCACCAGTAAACTATAACATGGCTGCATTCAAACAACAGTTGTCACAATACAAAATTTGTAAACATGGCAACAACTCTCGTGTGCTTACGTTTTCTCCATTTATGCTTCAGTTAAGGGTCTTCATGGTCACTTTTCGGCTTTATGATGTGCCACACATATCCAGTAAGAGACAGGTCTTGACTGCAGGCAGACCAGTCTAGTATCTGCACTCTTGTGACGAGGCCACGCTTTTGGAACACGTGCAGAATGTGACTTAGCATTGTCCTCTTGAAATAAGCAGGGACATCTATGAAAAAGACATTGCTTGGATGGCTGCATATGTTGTTTCAAAAGCTGAATGTACTTTTCAGTCTTAACGGTGCCATCAAAGACGTGCAAGTTACCCATGCCATGGGTACTAATATGGCCCCTAATATGTACATAACAATCTGGATTGTCCTTGTCATTTTTAGCCTAGAGGACACGACGTGGACTTGTCAGACCACAGCACACATTTCCACTTTGCCAGTCCATCTCAGATGAGCTTGGGCTCCGAGAAGCTGGCAGCGTTTCTGTTTTGATATTTGGCTTTGCATGGTAGAGTTTAACATGCAATTGTGGATACATGAGCAAACTGTGCTAACTGACAATGGTTTACCTAAGTCCTGAGCCCACATCGTAATATTCTTTACAGGATGATGTTGATTTGTAATGCAGTCATGGGCATTCAATGTTGGTTTTTGGCATTGGGGCTTATGTGGATCACGAGGGTTGGTGGGGTTTTGTATTTTTATTGTATTAAATGTTCTACTTTTTATTTTTTTTATTTTTTTTTTAATGTAAAGCACTTTGTGTTACAAGACTTGGTATGGAAAGTGCTATACAAATAAAGTCTGGCTGACTGATTTCTTCAAGTTCTCTGAATCATTTGATGATATCATGGACTGTAGATGATGAGATCCCTAAAGTCCTTGTAGTGAACTTCACCCCATTCTTGCTTATGAACAACCCAATCATGACCCTCACCTGTTTCGGGTCAACCTCTCCACCTGTGGAATGTTGCAAACAGGTGTTTTTTGAGCATTCCTCAACTTCCCCAGTCTTTCGTTGCCCCTGGTCCAGCTTCTTTGGAATGTGATACAAGCATCCAATTATGGATGTTAGCAACACAAAATGAAGTTTATAAGTATGAGCATTGATTATCTTCTCTCTGTAGTGTATGGAATTGCATATAGCTTGAAAAAGGATTTGCAAAGAATTTATTTCTTTTATTTTTACACAACATCCCAAGTTCAAGTGCTGAGCAAAAAACTACATTTTTCTTTCTTGAAATTTTGTTCAGACATATCATGATGACATTTTATCTATTTGTAATTTCTTGGAGCTGTCGTTGAACTCACCATTACATACTTGATGATGTCTGCTAGTAAAGGGCTATTAAGGCTCGTTAAGTCGACAGGGGCTGTAATTTTAGAGCAATGCTACCACTTTTAAGAGACCAGTGACTCCTCTCTCTAAGCTCCACACTGTGTAATAACTCCCATCTCTCCCGTTGACCTTTTCCCCCTCTCCATTGTTGGTCCTGCAGTGCTAAGCTCAACCCCTGACATAAGACGGAGATGTAGTGCAGTGCGGACATGTTTCCATGCCACAGGGAACTCAGTGGTCCACTGCAGCCTCTCTCTCTCTCTCTCTTTCTTCACTTCACCACTGTTGCTTTTAATCTCCCATCTCTGAGCGAGCAGGTTTTTACTGAAACTCCTGCTCGGGATGATACAGCGAGTGAAGCAGAGGGAGAGGGAGAGGAAAAGGCTGGCTGACATGCCTGACTTGATAAGATGTGGAGGGAGGAAAAAAAAGCAAGATGTGGTGGAAAATGAAAGCGTAAAGATTTATTCCAGTACGATGGACAGGGACGATACAGGAAAGGGAGACATTTAAATGTCTTCGATCCAGCCTTATATGCTTGAAGGTTTTTAAAAAGGTGAGGTCCTAATGAGGTGTTTACAGAGTCAGCAATGTTACTAACCACATTGATTTCTACCTGGTCCCACAACATCTCTTAAAATGAAGGGGGATGAGCAGCATAGGGATACTCTCCTCGGGATTCTGCAGCAAGATGAAACAAATCTGTGTTACATGTTTAGTGTATTGTAGAAAACGAATGGAGATTTTTTTTTTCATTTGTGTTGATACTACCATTGATAGTTAAATAACAGTTTAATCCTTTGACTTCCAAAACTAAGAAATTTGCAACAAATTATTTGTTGGTTTGTCCCTGACTCTTCATTTAGCAACATTTCAGGTTTTATTCAGATTACCCAATCGGGAAGCAAATATGTTGGTCAACCGGCTGGTTGGCTTGCCTGTTAAGGGTTGTCCTAGGTGTGAATGGATTTCTATCACCTCTGTAACAAATTTTTTGTTTTTTTTCAAATGAAAACATCACAGAGAGCAAAATTTAGATATTTAATGGTTGACCCAGTTTTCTGAGGAATCATAGATGCATTTTTTAATGTCACATTTATTTCCTTCAACTAAATTATGTTGTTAGAGTAATTGGAAATATGTGAAAAGATGTCTTCTTACTCCGATGTTTGCTCTTACTGTTAGATTTCTGAGGAGCTATGCAGCAATGATTCACTTAAGATTATTTTTCTAGTTTTCTAACATGTATATTAATGTATAACAGCGCCACCCTGTGGATAGATATTGGTGTTACAAAGCTACTAAGGGGTTAATAAGGAAAATATTAAGGAAATTAAGGAAAAACAGACAAAAATGGACTTTCAGAGTTTTAAATACACTAGTATGGCAGCAAAAAGTCAACCACACGGTTACAATGCCAGCCAAAGGGTTGAAAGGCCATCGAAATACTAGTTATTCATTTTATATTTCAAAGAAAACAAACTAGTTCACTCCCAAACCAGTAGGAGACCTCAGGGAAGACCCAGGACAGGCTGGAGGGACTATGTCCCTCAGTTGACCTGGTACCGCCTTGGGATCCCCTGGGAAGAGCTGGACGAAGTGGCCGGGGGAGGGAAGTCTCAGCCTCTTTGCTTAGGCTGCTGGCCCCCGCAACCCGACCAAGGATAAGAGGAAGAAGATGGAACAGAACGGAACGGAAAATTTTAGGCAAGAAACTTGAAAAATATGTCTTTCTCACCAGTCTTATAATACAGGTGGGGTTTTAGTTTTTCAGGGTATGTTTGGCACAAAAAAAGATTTTGTTGTTTTTGAAAAGATGGCATTGAAGAAAAAAGATACAGTATTATTGAATTATTGCCAATATTGAATATGCCAATATTATTTTACTCATTACAGCTAATACCCAGATGAACAACAAGACCACAAAGCCTCCACTCAACTAAAATTGACCTGTTCCTTTCATATTGAAAATTAGAAACTAGTTAAGAAACTAGTTTTATAAAAGTAGTGTAAAGTACAGGTTAGATTTGCTACCTGAGCCCAGCCTGAGCCAGCAAGTGATTTGAAGCTGGGCTGGGCTAGGGATCCATCCCCCTTTCACTTGGGTCAGGCATGCTTGGTAAGCTATGGTAATAATCATGGATAACGTGAATATTTAGAAAGCAACCCTACTAAATCATTATAAATAAAGTACACACATAATAAGGCAGCAACAAATTATTTGCCGTGTGTTCAGGCTCAGCACATTCTTGCCGCATCTTCCTCTGTCTCTGCTCTGAGCATTGTGCATCACCCGCACAGTGTATCTTTGCACAGCCTTCAGATAACCAAGAAAATGAAGCTTCAGGATGTAAAAAGTAAAATATTATCTGGAGTATTAACACTGTCCCACTGTGGAGGAAAGTATTATCTGGAGTATTTACTCTGTCCCAGTGCGGAGGAAAGTCTGAGGAATAAAGCAACCTGATTTTGTTTTGTTATGTAACACATGCCTCCGTGAGGCACTCATCCCAAAAGATTTCTGCCAAGAAACAGCTGGGAAAACTGCACTTACAACCCTTAAATGCTGCTGCTGCAATTGAAAAAATATCAACTTTTAATCAGGTTCAAAGCCATCACTATAGTTTAGAGGATTGGCCGAGACAGACAAGGCAAACGTGTTCATAAAGGTGCTATATAAATTAATTTATTATTATAAAGTTATAATAAAACATCTCAGATACTGTATTAAATATCAGTCCTTACAGGATTTTGCAGGACATTTTTGTGATTGTTGCTTTTCGTGTTTTAAAGCTTTTATTTTTTTTAAAACAAAACAAAACTTGGAAAAAACATGTATTTATTAATTTATAAAAGATTTACCCTGATTCAGGGGTTGGCAGTATGCAAGCATTCTACCCAAACATTTATTTATTTATTTATTTATTTATTTGTTGGTTTTTTAAGTCTTTAGTCAGGGACTTGGCCAACCAGAATGGTTTGGTTTGCCCCTGCTTCTTCAACTTAACGCACTTGCAGACTCGTTTGTTTTCTTCCAGGCAGCTGCATGACAGAGAAGGTCTGCTGATGGACAGAGATTGTATAAATTTAGACAGGGAGTCATGTTTAACTGAGGTTTGACAGTACTGATTTTTCTTTTGGCATCAGTCTCACCCACAGAGACTGCCACTGCTGCTGAGAGTCAATGTCTGATTTCATGTAGAAACTACACACACACGCCTGTGCCTGCACATGCAGCAGTGATCCCCTGGACATGTTTTACAGTAGAAGAGAGCTGGTGAAGTGATGAATATCACTAGTGTTGCACCACATCTGCATGTACTGTAAATAGCGTCCACCTGTTGGTATGTCAGACCTCAGGTAGTTGCGCTTCATAGACTTTAGCAGCGACTTCAGCGGTTAAAGTGTTCTGTTTGTGCCGCCATCCTCTCTCAACCAAGGACAAGGAAGTCAGGCTGAAGTGTGATGATGTGCAGAGCTGTTAGAGATCAAGGCCTAAAATGATTGGCCAAAGTTGCGGAAAAGTTGCAGTGATTTGGCAAAGTTGCGAGGCCACACTGAACCTGTGAGGATTGCTCGAATTTGCGTTGATTGTTGAGATTGAATACTCACAATATCCTGGAGGGACTGAAACATCATTTAAGAGCATGATTTCCAACTTTCATTGTTTGAGCAGGCAGGAGAAGTCTTCTGTCTGCTGTTTGATGATATTTAGACAACAGCAAAGATGACTTAAAGGGACACGCCAACATTTTTTTTTTTTTTTTTTTTTGTATGTCTTGCCTCATTCCTGAGGCCATGACAAGCAGACAGACACAATTCTTTCGACTGTGCGTGCAGTAACAAGGAAGAGACAGGCAAAGCTCGCCCAATGCTGATTAGCTTAGCTCAAACACTGGGAGTCAGTGGGTAGTATAAGCCTGCCTCTGCCTACAGTCATCAGATAAACTCCTCAGCTACTCTAAACAGTCCTGTGTGCTTGTTGTGAATTGTATTACCGCGTTATGTTATCTATTTTTAGACTTAGATTAGCACTTTGTGTTAGGATATGACCCTTTAATGTTGAAAAGTTGGACCCAAAAGCTCAAAGATGGAGGCAGGTAAAAAGTTGACAGAGGTTTGATTGTTAACACAATCCAAGGGGGATAAAGGGGGTTAAAGGGGGTTTTCAGTGTCAAAAGTGAGTATTTACAGGTTGCAGCGGTGGTGAGGGCTCGTGGAGAACACTGAGAAGAGGAGGAGCAGAGATCATGTAAGTTTATTGGCAGGTAAAGAGGTTCAAGTCACAAAAAGCACACAAAGGCAAAAACTCATGAAGGGAGATACAAAATGGGCTTAAAGCTGGAACAAAACTAGTAAATGTCGTGGAAAAATACGGCCAGCACAAACCACAGTAGAAGTGGATATCCACCGACGCTGCATAGGTGTCCAGAGCCGGCTGAAATAGTGAGTGGTGATTAGGCGAGCAGGAAACAGGTGTGTGGCTGCAGTGCAGGGGAACCACGCCACCTCCTCAAGCAGCCGAGCAGAGAGGCAGAGAGGGGAGGGGGAGAGGAGGAACAGAGAGGAAGGTATCCTCACACTTTGTGTAATTTTTGAAAAACGCATACAAAACTAAACCGCAGTGCGCACGTGCAAACCACCACGAACGTGCTTGTAAGTTGTAAGAGAGGACAAGGATGATTTCTTTGAGGTTTAGTTTC
This sequence comes from Cetoscarus ocellatus, assembly GCA_037902135.1. NCBI lineage: Eukaryota > Metazoa > Chordata > Actinopteri > Labriformes > Labridae > Cetoscarus > Cetoscarus ocellatus. Next base: position 252,069 of record JBAMNC010001099.1, read on the forward strand.
GTACATATTTCTTTTTCAAAAATTACATAAAGTGATAATCTTAGTTCCTCTAAACTCAGTTTAGAGTTGCTAAAAACTTTATCTGATGACTGTAGGCAGATGCAGGCTAACACTACCCATTTAATTCCAGTGTTTGAGCTAGTGTTTGGCCAGCTCTGCCCGTCTCTTCCCTGTTACTGCACACACACAGTCGAAAGAATAGTGTCTATCTGCTTGTAATGGATTTGGGAGTGAGGCAAAACACAAAAAACATTTTTCAAAAATTACAGAAAGTGGTAATCTTAGTCTAAAAATAGATAATGTAACATGACGCGGTAAAAAAAAAACACAACAAGCACACAGGACCATTTAGAGTTGCTGAAGAGTATCTGATGACTGTAGGCAGATGCAGGCTAACGCTACCCATGGTCTCCCAGTGTTTGAGCTATGCTAATTAGCGGTGGGCGAAAGAATGGTGTCTATCTGCTTGTCATGGATTCGGGAGTGAGGCAAGACACAAAAACAAAAAAGAAAAATGTTGGCGTATCTCTTTAGGTAGAGCAAGCTGCATCAGTGCACTGTTACATTGTCAAGAATAGAGGTGTGGAACATCTGGTGAAATAAAGCAGGTGTTAATGGTGAACCCTTGTCAAAAAGTTATGAATATGTGTTGCCATAAATGTGCTTCATCAACCTTTTTTCCAGCTAGCTTCAATAAGTCAACACAAAATAGTCAAAGAAACATTAACATTAAGATTATATTGAGTATAGAGGTCTCGAGGCTTTGTGCACATGGCCTCCTCTTTATTTACTGTATTATTATTTACCTACTAGAGATGAAGCAGAGCCCACAGAAGAGCACAGCGGGGGAGGGGAAGGAGCCCTGCACATTTCCTCCGCACTGCCCTTTCCGCTCATCCGTTCTCAGCGACACTTTAAGGTAATAAATCAAAGCAGAGCGAGTAGGCCACTGTTAGAAGAGGGACTTACTGTCCTTTACCCCCACCACTCTTCCCTCACCCCTGACTGGTCGCTTCGACAAAACAATCGGACATCTGACAGGATCGGAAGAATCAGACACGAGGCTGTGCTCATTATGGGGAGGATGGCATTTGGCTAATTAGGGGATCTCTGCGGTACCCTTTTCAAAAATTAGGAAGTGGATTGAGTTATAGGAAGGAATTACTACGAGCTGTGCCAGGAAAACGCTGGAAATGCTGACTGTTCCGGCACATGGTAAGGTAGAACAGTGAGTGCACATTAATCTGTTTTAAAAATAGAGGCTGAAATATGTTATTTTCAGCATGATAGGTCGAAATGTTCAGAGGAAAAACAAGAAGCACGCAAGGACACGGCAGACATCTTTCAATATGTAAATGCTCTGCTATCACAGCGAGGGGGAGAGTGTTTGAACAAAAGCTGTTTACATTGTTTTCTAGAACGTTCTGCTCTCAAGATCAGATGACAATTCTGGAGGCAGAATTTGTTGTTGGAGTTGCGAGACTGTTTTGTCGTTATGTTAACAGCTTTCAGAGAGCTTCAGAACAACAACAGCTGAATGGAGTAATGGTAGGTGGATGCCTCTGTCTCCGAATACAGTCCCTTATATTAAAAACACAAGAATAAAGGAGCGCCAACAACGCTTTACCCCACAAAACATGTGTTTTTGGTTGCTCTTGTAGCACTGAATTCAATTTTTGACAGAGGAAACGATCCGACGAGGTGCAATATTGATGCTGCAAATTAAATTCTGCTAATAAAAAGTCGGCCGTGTTTTTGTGTGATTCACTCTGTTCATTTTGTTCCACTAAATCAACAGCATTGTTCAATTTTATGATGCCTGGGACAACATTTCATTTCACAAGAAGAACACCGCCGCTGATACATCCATCAAACGAACAGCTGTCAGTGTGACTGTGTGAATGATGCTGCTGGATGTGAGGCACACAATGAGGGACAAAGGTGACAGGAAAACATCTACTGAATGTTCCTGTTGTTTGAAAAATTGAGGTCACTGTGCTTTTAACCTTTAATGTATGGAAGTATTTAGGCCCAGTGCAGAACAGGAATGTGGTGTTCTTAAAGCTTTTTTTTTTTTTTTTGCTCCTGTAATCATCTCTTGTTTTTGTCTCGTAGGTTGTTCCGGACTGTTGTTGTGGACAGCCTGCTGCTGTGGACCTGCAGAGCTGCAAAGCTTCAGACCAAGCGAAAAATAGGAATATGGTGCTTTTTAACCCCGTAAAGCCTGTTGTGTCTTATTTGATGCATACTTTTATGATACCTCTATCTAATAAATATAATTAACAAATTACTAAAAAAAACATCTGAATACAATTAGATACATTATAAAAATGTCCTCAAGTGGATTATCAGTTGTCAAAAACACCTAATGTATCAAATGAGATAAAAAAAAAAAAAAATGTTAGATTTAATGGAAATTTTGATTTTTTTTTTGGATATCAAAAGAAAGAGAAATAAACATTTCAGCTCCAAAAAAATAGAATTTTCTGGTTATAATTTGTGTTTTCAGGCTTCAAAGGGTTAAGCTTTTGTTTGGTTTTTTTGCTATATTTGTACCTCTGGTTTTTGACATGTGATTGCTCCGGATTGTTGTTGTGGACGGCCTGCTGTGGACCTGCAAAGCTTAGACTACGTGCAGAACAGGAATATAGTGCTTTTTTTTTTTTTTTAAACTATTGTACTCATCTTCGGATTGTTGTTGTGGACGGCCTGCTGCTGTGGACCTGCTTAGTTGCATAGCTTTAGACTAAGTGCAGAACAGGAATATAGTGCTTTTTAAGGCTTTTTTTTTCTTTTTTGCTGTTGTACTCATCTCTGGATTGTTGGTGTGGACAGCCTGCTGCTGTGGACCTGCACAGCTTACATTGATGATATTTTGCCTTTTTCCCCATTCCATTATCATTACAGTTTTCTTTTCTTCTTTCTTTCATTTTTATTTACTATCTTTGCAAAGCACTTTGTACTTTGTTTTCACCAGAAGAACTGCCGTAAGGGGCTGTAAATAAAATTTACATTTACATTTTACAGTTTCTAATGTTAACCCCAGAGTCATCAATCAAAAAAATATGGTTCTTCCTTTGAATATCAAAAGTATATTACTTTAACAATGACTACCAACATGGATGAACTGCTGCTGTGGACCCACTTGAACTCCCATCTGCTTTATCAACCATCAACAGAAACAACATAAGTCAACATAAATTCTGATTTTAAACCCAATATAATTGCACATCAATTATATTGGGTTATATTAATCAACATCAGTCTTTCCACTTCACAGCTATTAATGTTAACATCAGAGCAAGACTTTTAGTCTCAGTATTTTTTTTCTGCAAGAGTCAAAATTTCATGCAAAGTCAGTTTAAGCTAATGTAAGAATGCTGCAGGAGATATTTATGAAAATCTACCACAAGGCAAAAAACTTTCCAACATCTCAGATCTTGTCAAGTTGCCAATCATTTTAGCATCATACTTTTTATACCATGCCTTCTTGACGGCAAAAACTTTCATGTGGAGTCAAAATAATTTGACAGTGAATGTCATAGGTGAAAGTAAAAACATTTCCATCAAGCAGGTTTGAGAGAATGCACTGATCTTGCAACTGGCAAATGCACAAACAGATTCATTAACAACAGTTTGATCTCCAAGTAGAAACTTCTGGTGTTGAAAATAAAGTCAAAGCAAAAGTGCCACAAAATGCAGTTCCTTACGTGGCCACTTGGGGCTGGCACGATAAGTCTTATACACAACAGATATTATGAAGGCAATCTTTACAACGTATGTAGAGCCTGGTTAGAAAATAACAAGATGAAGCTTAGCCCACAGAACAGCATGTCTGAATCTCAATCTTAATGGTAAATTTCATGGGGGGGCTTACAGTATGATTTCGTTTAGGATTTAAGGTCATGCATAGCTTGAGGCATGGTCAATATGATCAAAAGGAGCTATTTGTTAAACAGAATTAGATCAAAAGGTTGATCTGAAGTTAGTTTTAGACAGTATTTTAACATGGCAGCAGCCCCAGATTGGACTCAAAACCCCTTCAAGTATTCACACTGCCCTAGCTAAATATTAGCTAACCAGGGTAGGAGTCAGGCAAAGCAATTTGCAGCTTTGCTGAAATACCATGTTTGTTTGTATTTCTAAAGCTAGTGATAGATTTTAATTTTTGAAAGAAGTAGGATGAGGTTTTGAGACGTACTTAAAGTCCCTCATAGGAGCTTTAAATCGAGAAAAATATGCACACTGTGGTTGTCTACATGTAAAGATGCAGCCTTTCAATTTTTCCCCTCCAGCCAAATGCCAGTTGAGCTCCAATCCAGTTAACAGCCAACTTCCAGCCACTGAGAGTAAAACGAGGAATTATTTTGTTAGTTTTTGTGCTCAGTTTCTGTACACAGTGGCACTTTCCATGCTAAGCAAAATTTTCATTTTCATTTATATATAAGTGCTAAGGATTAAATAATCATTAAATAATCATCACATAACTGCAGGGGATCTCATAATAACCGTTAGGGTGAGCAGGTGGGAACGCTTTCCTGTCATAGACCAGCCAAGATTCTGCCAAGGAAATTGGGTAAAATTTAAGTGGCTCCATCTGTACAAGTAAAAGTGCTGTCTTAACAGGATGTACTAATTTGTTGTTATTAGTGAAATCAGCCTGATTTAACACATGAAATAAATACATAAAAGTGAATGCTGTGCTTCACAATGTGGTCAACATGCTGGTTTACTCTTACAGCTCTTCTTCCCCTCTTTATCCTCCTTTAACCACAGCTTTGCAGGCGTGCACTGTGAGGGTGAAGCAGCAAATTTGCTAGCTGGCTGACTGGGAGGACAGAGAGGCCTTTCTCACTAGTCAACGGTTGTCCTTAATGAGAATAGAAAGTGATTTACTGGCTTAATGCTCCATCCCTCTTGCCTGCCTGCCTTTTCCTTCCCTGCCTTTGCTTCGCGCAGCCAGTTTACCCGGCACTCCTGATACTGTGAATGACACCAAGACCGGGTAAAGAGGGAGGGGAAAAAAAACGAAGCAAGCAAACCCTGGTCTTAAAATGTAATAATGAGACGCAGACTCTCCCATCGCTGACCTCTACTGAGACTTACATCCTTTGTAGAAACAGGTTTTTCTGTTGTGCTGAGCAAATACAGCAGCTTTTAAACAGAGCTGGAAAACATTCAGCATTTTGCAATTACTGCCCACCTTGTGTGGCTTATTGCCTTTAACAAACAGCACTCTGAGCCAAACACACTCTGCACTTCTACACTTTCTTGGCTCGCACACCAAAGGGGAGGAAGCATCAGAACATCCATCTACAGTTTGACTCTATATCATAAGTTAAAAAAAAAAAAAAAAAACGACTAAATGCAAGCTAAGCAAGTCTCTTTCATGCATGCTCTGCCTTTTCTCTCAAAGTAGATATCTTTGCTGTCGCTGTCAGGCAGGTAGGGGCACTTTCCTGCCATTATATCCACTATGATTATCCAATCAGGGAAGTTATTCCCACATCCATTTCAAAGTAAATGGCTTCCAGAGAGAACTCCAGATGACCTGTCAGAGGCTGATGTGGGCTGTGTGATTCTCGCAGTTATGTACTTTTCAAGGACCTCGTCTTTGGCTTTTTAATGTTTTTCTCTCTACATGGTGACTTTATAAGTTGACCGTAGGGTCAGAAAGCCAGGCAAAATACTATAACTCAGTGAAATGTACTGAAACACATGGCAAGGAAGCACTATTTATAGTGACAAGTAGAAATTTGATTGAATAGTGAATTTTTCTTCACAACCCAACACCTCAGCCTTGACGTTAAAAAGTTTGGTCCCTAACTTTCTGCTCTTTCCTTCCCACAAAAGTTCAGATTCTTTTGACAGACGCCTCGGTTTTTTTTCTGCCATTTTGATCTCCTGCACAGTTTCTAACTTTTGTCTGAACACCTTTGAATTTCCTCCACAACTCTTTGTCTTTATTCTCCGCTGGTGTGGTGCTGAATCAGCATCACAATAATGCAGGAAACGTAAAAAAAGTGCATCATAGGTAACAACTCCTTCAAGGATTCGATATCATCAGTGTTTTTGCTGAATGATCACTTTATCAGTGTCTTTTACTTTGTTCTGGACGCTTTCTAAATCAAGAACATTATGCTCTAGCCAGAGGCAGTCAGGAGGAATGGTAACGAAGAGGTCAGAGATGTGATCATGGCAGACAGCCGGTAGGAGTGGTCAAAAATGTGAACTAATTCTTTACAAACACAGCACAGGATTGAATATCAGGAGTGATATGTCTGATATTTTTGCTGCTGAAAACCTGTTTAGACTGACTTTGCCCATGCAGAAAATCCACAAGTAATCGTTCAGAGAACCAATAAAGAATGGAATCAATAAGCAGAATCATGCATAGCATTGGGCAGAACAAAATCTTGACAATTTCCATCCCTATCGTAGGGCTAGAAAAAGTAAAGTATTGGGGATATTAATATAATTTAAAGCTAGGCATAGAGTATGATAATAGTTCATATCCATAAGCTAAACTCAATAAAAAAAATGACCCTGGACACAATATAATTGAATCTTCAACTTTTTTTTTTTTTTTTTTTTTTTTTATAAATCAGGCAATGAACTTTGGATCAACTCATTTTTGTGCTTTTTTAATTTACATGTTTAGAATATGTTGCTCAATGTTAACAAAAGTAACTGTGTAATTGGCTTTATGTCAAATTCAGCACAGATGCACAATATTTGATTTTTGCCAATATTTCTAAACTAGGGATGTACAACATTATTGGACCAATATCGGTGTCTGCAGATAATTATTTAAAAAGTTGACTATTAAATATTTGTCAATATTCTGACCATAGATATTGGTCATAAATATCTATTGACTGTTTTATTGGCAAACTGTATAACGTACCATCATGATGGTTTACCTCGTCACGACTCAATGTCCACTTTTATTAATCAAAAGTATCATTTACTGAAGAATAACATGTTGGTTTTCTTGTTTTACATCTGTGTCTAACACAAATAGACTGTTACCATGACAGCAGGAGGTCAATTTTAGTTCAGTCGAGGCTCCTGACACTAAATATTGATATCAGTCTTGGCCATAATGAGTTTGGAAAGTCCCTACTTAACTAAAATGAACCTGTTTCTTTCATAGTTACTGTCTGTTTGTGTTAGAAACCGACGTGAAACAAGAAAAACAGCATTCAATTCATAAATAAATGACACATTTGATTCATAAAAATGGAAACTGTGTGACGATAAGGTAAACCATCATTGTAGATTGTATATGTTATCAATATTAAAAATGTCCAAATCTGCCACTTTTGACGCAAATATCTGCCAATACCGATATTGGTCCGATAAAATCATGCAACCCTAGAATTTACTTACACTTAACTTTATTTTTTTTGTTTCTTTGCTGAAAAATATTGAAAAAAAAGATAAAATGGTTATTGCTTTTCCTCCTATAAGTCAACTTTACTATTTACATTCTATGGAATTGTGTATATCAGCTTATTGAAGACCATATTTTCCTGACTGTAATAATTTATCTTTTTTTATTTATGTTACCGAAGAGAAACAGACCCTAAGGGTGGGTGTGGGGGGATTATGGGTATAGGATTATTGCACATTTCTAAGTCTAAATTGTGTCTCACTGTCTTACCACAATAATCATAAAGACTGATGTAATGTTACTTTCTGAGATAAAATAAAAACAAAGGATAACCATTCAGCTAAAAACATATCAAGAATTAACTTTTTGGCCGTTATTACCCAGCCCAAACATGCAGCCCTGTAGTACTTCACTCAACCAAACTTCTCCCCTCACCAGGGCATGAGCTCATGTGAGGATAAAACGACAATTTCATGCCTATTTGCAGGGCCAAATTGCACCTCTTGATTAAGGCGCCATACTCAGGGTGAGCATGAAATTTGAAGTCATAATCACGTTTAACAACAAAATGAGAAAACTAGACACACGGAGATCAGCTAAATGGAGAGTGACACTTGCACAGGAGCCGTACTTTTTGGTGTTTTGTATCCTGAACAGAAGCAGAAGTTCTTTGGATAAAATGATGGAAGGTTAAGTTGTGTTTCTTCCTGGAGTATTTGCTGTACTTTATGCTAAGTGATGTTTTAGCTACCAAATGGAAACAGGACATGTAGTCCAAAGCCAAAGAGTGGGAGTTGAAATGCACAAATGGGAAGTTAATGCAGCCAACAGATTGAGAGGTTCTACTGAGAGAAGCTACTGACTGGTTGTATTTTGGAGGGAAAATAGAGCGTTTTTACAGAATACAGGACTCTAATCTAATTCAAGCATTTGTAAAACCTAGACCTTTTCAAGTAAAACAGTAGGGCTGAATGATTTCAGGAAAAGATCTAACTGCGATTTTTCTGGCAGATATTGCGATTTCATTTCAATTCACGATTTTCTTCAAATCAAGCTTCAGTGCAATATTCACTATGTTTACAGTATAGACAACAGTAAGGAAGTCAATGATCAAAAGCACATAACACATTATTCATTAATACTCCAACTTCTACTCCTCAACAGAGGCTTTGTGTTGATGACCTGCTTACAAGCACATTCGCAGTGGAGATGTGACGTTTTAGAACGAGTCGACTCTTTTGAACTGCTCTTTTAAGTGAACTATCAGAACCGATTCGCCGCTGTGAGTAAGCCGTTCATTGCAAGACATTGTTAAATGCAAATTGTCTGCAAATTTGTAAAATAGTATGTGAAAAATAATTGACACAACAGATCCTGGGTCAGTCAGGAGTGCTTCAAAGAACTGCAGCTTTGGCGATCGCATGATTGTCTGAAATTGCAATTTCAATCCAAAAAGGATAAAACTTTCAGCCCCTTATATATAGCACACATGGAGCTGAAAACGTATTTTCACTCTGGTAAGTCTTTGAAGTAAGACCAGGTAGGAATTTTGTTTGGTTTACTTGGGCGACCACTAAAGGTCTCAAAGTGAAACTGCACCATCGTACAGCATGTATCTGTTGAAAAAACAGTTGGTGAAGCATGTGAAAATGTTGTAAAAGGCCAAGTTGGCTGGCAAAGCTGAATAACATCCCATGAATTTGTACAGATATGGCAGATTTTTTGCAAGCAGTTGACAAACATCATGTTGTTTGCTGCCTGCTAGCATGTGAAGTATACGGTTTATCCAACAGCCGTGATGTGTACAGTCTATGACTAAAAAGGCAGGGATAATCACATTGCTGAGGGAAACTAGAGTAATATATTGTTGCTTTTGTTCACAGTATTTGTGAGCTTACTTGAAGTAATTGAAGAGAAAATATTTAAATCACTTAAGCTCATCATAGATAGGCAAGTACTCATGGTGGGTCAATAGTCACTTTCAAGCAGGAAGAGGTGGGAGCTAAATGCAAGATGAAAGCAGGAAGTGACCGCACTTACAGGTATTAGCGTAGATGCTAACAGCTTCAGAGGCGGTTTAATCAGATCGGGACAACTTTTCTGTTTATTAAATCAAAAACAAACACTAAAAGCATTTATTGATAGAAATTACCACTTGCAACATGCTTTGGTGAAAGAGCCCATAGAAAGTGTTTGGGAATGGGTAGAACCTTTCAACAGCATCTTCAGCCAGTGACTGGACGATTGTTCCATCAATCATATTTATGACAGGCCAATCAGATAATGTACTAGGCGGGCACTACTGAAGCAGTGTAAAGGACAAAGATGAACAACTTCGTAAAACAAATTCTCGCCAAAATATGTTGGAAGTGGAGCAAAAATTGCCTTTGTCTTGAGAGGTTTGTAGTGTTGTTGTTTGTTTTTCTTTTAATAAAGAAATACGGTTTAGATCTGATAAAACTGCTATTGAAACTGTTAGCATCTATGCTAATCTCTGTACGAGTAGTCACTTCCTGCTGTCCTCTTTCACTCTTAGTTTCCATTTCTTCTTGCTACAAAGGACGCTTTGCCACTTTGGGCCACTCAAAAAGGTTGTAGACTAGAGCTTGACAAGATGGATCTGCCTGAATACAGACATTGAAACAGGCTTATTCATCTGCACAGCAAGGTTACAAGACTATTGAAGCCATACAATACAGCCCGTTGACTACATAACGTGCAGTTGAAATTGATTGTTCAATGATATTAAAACTTGTTAAGGCTCTACTTACAAATGCATCCACTGTAATGTAATGTTTTTAACTGTAGTATTTTGCTTGGATGTCTGCCTATGATCAAACAAAATGTTTATATGTTTGGATATCATACAGTTCATTTAAATGACCCCAAATTTTTCAGATAATTCCCACAATTCTCATGAAAAGTTTTCAATTTGGGTTTTTTTTTTCTTAATTCCCCAGCTTAACCAACCATGACAGGTCCTGGAAAGTTTCTGGAAATTTTCTGCCTCTTTGCCAACCTAGTCTATCACGAGTAAATGTGGCAACAATACACAAATGGCTGCCATTATCCAGCATGTCGTCTGTAAAATTGGGAATTTCTCTGTCTTCGATAACTTAAGGAAATATTTGAGGGAAGGCTAGCTTTATATAGAACAAGAATGAGTTAATTTAGTACAAAAATATTAATGTCACATTTCACACATTGTACCTACAATCTTGTTATTTTAACAATTTGCTTTGACTTTATCATTTTTCTTAAACATTTTGACTTTTTGTCTCTTAGAGCCGACTCTGGCCCTCAACATTTTGCTCTGACATTTCAACTTTTCTTGACTTTACATGCAAAATATTGCACTTCTCCTTTTTTCTCCCTTATTCCAGACCCTGACACTCCTCCATGCCTCTCAGAAGCAGCAGAGCAAAGGGAAACTGAAGTCGTATTTACCTTGAACTTGAGCCTACTCCATGATGCTTCACCTAACTAAGAAGCTACTTAAAGCAGAGCAAGTGTCAAGTGGCGGAATTAAAGCATAAAATGGGGGCCTGGTGATCCTAAAATAATGTAACATGTCCCAGAATATGAAGCTAGGGTGAGTGGAGAACACTTTTGAGGTGGGAAAGCATCAAGCAGCGCAGTTTTCACAGCAGCTAGAGAGACTTTCTTACCCAGAGTGAAGTACGGCAGCGCGGTGTTGTCAAGATCATCCATGACGGATATTCGTCCAGGTAGGTCGGTCCTGACGAACACCAGGAGTCGGGATTCCCCCCCTCCTCCTCCTCCGCCGCCTCCACCTCCTCCTGCTCCTCCTCCTCCTCCCCCAGTTCCTCCTCCACCGCCACCTCCAGCACCACCTGCACCAGTAGAGGCAGCGGCAGCGGCTCCTCCGGCGCCCCCTCCTCCTCCCCCGGCCACGCTCCCCGAGGCTCCGCCGGTGAAGCTGAACTCGTTCTCCCGGAGTACGGGCAGCGTAGACACGGTGACGGCTTTCACCTCACATGGCGTCTCCGCGTCGCCCTCTTTGTCCCTCTCCTCGTCCGGTAACGTCGCCCCGCGGTTGGCCCGGGCTGTCAGCGGGTGCGCGAGCAGCAGAAGCCCCGCGAGAAGGACGCGGAGGTGCGGCAGTGGTATCCTCGCCATGCCCGCTCCGTGCTCCGTGAGCGTGTGGTTCTCCTGCTTTGACTGGGGCTCTCTCTCAGGCTGTCCGCTCACTTATACCACAGTCACTGCAAACGAGACGCGTCCGTCCAGGAGGCGGCAGCACAGGTGTAGTGAGGAGGATGACATCTCCCGGCAGAGCGCTCTCTGTGTGGGGCAGCGACTAATCCCGTCATGGGCAGGAGCAGCTGCTTTTTAGGACACTAATGAGGGGGAGTAATGGAGGAGAGCACTGTCTGTGGCGTGGTTCATCCCAAAACACAGAAAAAGAGGGACACTAACAACGTTTTACAATTTTGTTAATGTATTTCTGAGCAGTGAAATAAACTCTAATCCATTTATTTTTCACTCAAATGATAAATTGGGAGTTGTACATTTATTTATTTATTTATTTATTTATTTATTTATTTGCACATAGTTAAAAGAGAAGTCAAAGAAAATAGTGCATAAAATAAACTTACATGTGCTGGTGAGGTAGAAACCCAGTGTGGGCTTATTTACAAACCTCACCTAAGAGTAAATACAGATAAATATCAGAAAATAAGACATTAAATCCAAGTAGTCTAAGAAAAGCAAGCGAACAAAAATTAAATAACATACATTTACCACATAACAGTATTTTAATGTTTTTTTTTTCTTTAGTTACTGTCCCCGTTCAATGCATTAATATAAAAACAGACCACATAACAGTAATATACTGACAACAGGCTCAATAAAGTAATCAAAAGAAGAAAGATGAGTCCCATGGAGGGGGGGGGGGGGGGGTTAAATTAATTAGGATTAATTAAGTAATTAATGATTTACATTAATTGCCTCATAAATTGTTCCATTCTTCATATGTCATAAAGCCTAGTATATTTTATATCTTTGAATCTTTGACATCTGCACATTAGGCGCATTGTCTAATCTAATTGTCACCAGGTCAAAGCTGATAAATAAATAAAGTAGAAGATTTCAACATAATAATGCTGTAATAATATTCTAACTTACATTTTTGATAATAATTCTTTCATTAACACTGGAATATAACGTCTCATAAGACTTAAGTATACTGTATTTATAACATGTTGTAACCATCCGCAAACAGTGGTGCAACTATCCCCGGCCTGGGGACAGTTGCACCATCTGACTTTTTACTTTCAAAATGCAAATTATGAAGAAAGTACTTTCTGTAATCATCTTTAAATGTTTTTGACTATCAACAGACAGACGTAAGCTTATTGTAAAAAAAAAATGGTCTGTCTAATCCAAACTATGTCTGAGTAACAGAGTCAAATGCAAAAAGTGTTGCAACTGTTCCCGGTCTCCCCTACACTGTAACTATTGTAATCTGAACGGTATTTTACCATAATATCTCCAGCTACTATACAAAACCTATACAGTAAATTACTGTAAATGGCAAAGTATTGTGGGAAAACAAACTGATTTCTGTAAAATAAACTGTTTTACCATAACAGCTAACAGCTACCTACTGTAAAATTTTTAATGGATCAAGAGAAAATTCCATTTTGCCTAGGGAAACTGACCAATCAGAATGACAGATTTATTTTAGTAAATGTTTGACGTTTTTTGGTGAAACAAATATTGGAGTGGATTTATTTTTGGTTTTCATAAAAAATTAATGTGATTTTTTTTTACAAAATGATATCTCGTTAATACATGATCAATAAATTAGTTAAAGATTTAGTTATTTAATCTAAAATACAGCAAGTTCACTGTAATTTAAAATGCATTAAAGTTTTGTAGAATAAAATACAGTGATGACTGTAAATGAAAAAAACAGGTTGCTGTTTTTGATAATACAGTAATAATGCTGACAATTGAAAGACAGTAAAGATACCTTAAATGAAAACACAGTAGTAAAACTGTTAAAGAAAATACAGAAATAATGCTGTAAATTAAAATAGAGTAATGCTACTGTAAAGACATTTACAGTAACTTACTGGGATCTTGTTGCCAGTAAGTTACTGTAAAATTTACAACAACCTTTTTACAGTGTTAATACAGATAAAATTAGCAGAAAAAGACATTAAATCCTAGTAGCCCCCTGAGGCTAAGAGCCAATGCAAAGAAAGTTGTTTTTTTTTTTTTTTAAGAGATTAACCTTTTTTTAAGACTGTGAAAAAAAATAGAATTCTGAGATATTAGTCATAGTTTTAAGAAAAAGTCAGAACTCTAAGATCAAGATAAGAATTCTCAAATAAAGCATGAGTTAATTTTCAGACTTCTTGCTATTCTCCTCATAATTCTTACTTTAATATCAGAGTTCGAACTTTTTTTTTTGTTGCAAAATTCTAAATTAAATGTTAGGATTCTGAGTTTTTTCCCTCAGACTTATAAATTTAATCTCAGAATTTCACATTTTTTTTTCAGTATGCTATTTTTTCCCCAAAAATATTGCATTTAATCTCAGAATTTTGTTTTTTACCCAAAAAATACAACATTTAATGTTCTTAGGAAGACATTTAAGTTCTTTATGAACATATCAAAGTAAAACATTCAAGCTACATACAAATTTATGAAATACAATTTAACACACAAAATACAGTTTTACAGTTAAACACACAATAAATATAACAGTGGCACAATAAATAGTCATGGGAGATTCAGCTTTTATATATACATATATATATATATATATATATATATATATATGTAGAGAGAGAGAGAGAGAGAGATCAATGCATGCAGCTCATAATGTCAATAATATGATTTCAAATCATAGTGCAATCTTTCATGAAGGTCTTTATTAGAAAAAAATTGAAGACTTAATTATTCTTATTGTATAGCCTCTCCAGACTACATTACACAAAATGTCATGTTCAGAGTATAACATATACATTAGGGTCTTTACAGTGTCCAGTAATTACTTTGATGCACATAATAATTCCTAATACATTAAAACTACAACATACATGTTATAAGCATATATTGTTTATACAGAGGTTTTATCATTTAATGACACAAGATTAGAGATGTTTTTGGTCACCAGGTAAATGAATGCATTGTGAGGTAATGAATTAGAGTCAGACATATGAATACACAATAAACAAAAAATATAGATAATAATAAAATGCTGAGCAGGTGTTTGTAACTGCGAAGAACAGTGCTGAAATCAAATACTTTTATACTGTTTATATTACAATCTGCATCTTATCCATTAACAAGAAAACAGGTACAACTTTAACAACCTGCCGTTTGTTAACACTGGTCAAACAATCTTTGTTTCTTGTTTTTTTTTCTTTTGTTTTGCCAGCTTTTTACCAGTTAATACTGTCAAAGTTATTATTTATTCCCTCCGGAGTGCTTAAAACACTGTTTTTGTAACCTGAATTGACAGGAACTCCGAGGGTATATTGGCATTTTCATCCTTTCAAACATCAGCTGACAGTAGGGTTTTACTTCAGTTCGGTGTGTTATCTGAATTCTCACATTTTAAATATACCTGCCTTTGTTTTTGCTTTGTTTAAAACAAACTGAGTCAATAACTTCAGTTGGCAGCCCAGAGCACTGCTCATAATTTATCAGTAAGACAGAAAGAAGAGCCTTTTATTTTACCTTGTTTTTGTTCTAAAAGTGTCAAAGTCAGAAAAAATGTGTTACATACTTTAACCTTTTAAAGAAAAAGAAATAATAACAAACAAACTAAAAGAAGAACTTTACAACCAAGGTCTGGGATTTCTTTTGATTGCATTTGTGTCAAGTCACCAAACACTGTCAGATTTTAACTTTGTAATTAAATTTATATTAAAATCTTTATTTTTTCATGTTTTTACTTTAATGATGAAATAGCTTTAACTTTCTGCTTTATCATCCTGGCACCTTGCCTTGTTTTAATATCCATTCTGTCTGCACTAACATGTATTTTTCATTATTATTTATCACTAGAGCTGCATTTCCAAACAAACTGCACAACAAACTGAGGAGAGTTAAAGTTTTGGTGTTGGCAATAGAGTTGATTATACCCTGGATGGAGCCAAATTCCTGAAAATGTATTCTCAGTTGAAAAAGATTTGGTTTTGAAAACAAGTGTAACTAGAAAAGCACTCAGAGAGCGCAGACCTCCGCCAAGGTGATCCGGATCAGTCCCAAAATTTGATCAGTTCTTCCATATCCCATTTCCAACAGTTCCTGAAAATTTCATCCAAATCCGTTTGGAACTTTTCAAGTTATTTTGAACACAAACAAACAGACAAACAGACAGACAGACAGATAAACACCGGCAAAAACATAACCTCCTTGGCGGAGGTAAAAATGATGTTTCAATAAATTAAATCCAGATGGGCCACTGTAGAATCTTTAACTCTTAGCTTTTCACTCTGAACTTTGAACCTCCCGCCAGCGCCCTATTGAACAGTTACCACAAGCCCATGTCATGAAAACTGCAGTGCAATTTATTATATACAAAATATATAATAAATAAAAAAGCATTGTTTACACTTTGTTGTGTTAATATAAAGTTAACACTTAAGTAGTTAAAAAAAAAGGTACTCTGAGACTGTGCATCTTGAGATTACATTGTAGAGCTAATCAAAAGTCCCACTGTAGAGTGTTACCAAGTTTTACACTTTGCCTACCACACCGCCAAACCAGCACTCCCTACATTTTAACTCCAAAAAGCAGTATTGTCCAGCTGCAGCCCTCGAGATTGGCCCCTTGCTGCACAGCCCCCTGGCTGCAAATGATCATAAAATTGGGTGCAAAAGCATGAGCTATGGATAATGTTACTTCTGCAGTGGTCTATCAAACTTTGCAAATTAGCCCAGGAAGCTAAACAAAAAAGATTCCTTACTTACATGTTTCATCCATGATTTGAGTTGAATGTCCACACAATGATTTCTTGACCCTCAACATCACAGCCAGGAGCAAGTGCAGTAAGAGGGCTGTGCAGCAAGGGGCCAGTCTCGGGGGCTGCAGCCAGATGCCACCTCCACAAAGAGTTGAATTGCCAAAAAGAGTGAAAACAACACTTCGTAGTGTAGACCAATATAGACTCTTCCATCCATTTTCTACACTGCTTATCCATTTTGGGCTTGCAGGAGGGCTGGAGCCAATCCCAGCTGTCACGGGGCAAGAGGTACACCCTGAACTGGTTACCAGCCAATCGCAGGGCGACATAGAGAGATGGTCAACCATTCAGAATCATACCTAAGGGCAATTTGGAGTCACCAATCAACCTATTTTTGGTCTGTGGGAGGAAGCCGGAGTGCCCAGAGAAAACTCACAGGAAGAATGCAAACTCCATAGAGGCCCTGCCCGACCCAGGGATCGAACTGGAGAATCTTGCTGTGAGGCATGTGCACTAATTGCTGCACCACCGTGCCACGCCATTTAGGAAGTGTTACTGTTAACTCTGATAGTGTTAATTTGTCTTTGCAGATTTTGCTGTGTATCTTATTATTTTCAGAGCACATCAACAATGCAGGCTTCCCTCAGGGTTGCTATTTTCTTGTTTCCAACTTTCCAGTTGGCAGCCTGAGGTCTTGGGAGTAACTCACTGGTTAAATTAAAAAATCAACTTCTGACTTTAAATATCCTCACTGATTACGAACAGTACTGTCAAACAGATGCATGCACACCACTGTTGCTCATTTTAGCCTCAGGTCTTCATTTAGCATGCCCTAAAGACTCCACAGGAACATTTCTTCGCTCATGTATGCACCTACTGTCAACCTAAAACAGCTCTCTTCAAATATAAAAGCCACATTAATTTGTCTGCTTCAGCTGAAAGTGAGATTTTACCTGGAGAAAGAAGTGAGTTCGACCTGAATGAAATTCATCCCACCTTGAAATAAATCACCTCGGGTGACTGCACCTGAAATGAAACTGAGCCAATTTGCATAAGAGAATCACACAGTGTTCTACATCGTATTACAAAGGTTATATTAAACAAACAAGAACCAAGAGGAAGTGATTCTGTCATATAGGAGCACTTTGCATGTGTAAAGTTTGTTTAGAATGAGATGTAAGTAAGATTGGAGTGTCTAGAGACAGCAGTCTGTTCAAGATATGATATAACTATGATTTGTTTTTCTCCTGTGAATTTTTTTTTAAAATATATTATCAATTTGTGGATTTTTTAGACCGAAAATTTTCACCCGAGTGTTTGGGAGGTGCAGATTGAAAAGCAACCTACCAAGTCTAATGACAAAGAATCATTAATAATTCATTAAAGCAGATTTTGCATTGTTAACAAATTCTTTAAAAAGTCACGGGATCCGTATATGGATTCAGATCACCACCAAACATTCCCTGAAAATGTTATTGAAATCTGTTAAGAACCTATTTAGTTATTAGTGCAAATGTGAAAAACTGTCCATTGTGAACAAATCCTTTAAAAATTCAGATCACCACCAAAATCTACCCACTTCTTTCCTGTGCTATGACCAACAGTCCCTGGAAATTTCATCCAAATCCGATCATCAATTTTTGAGTTATCCTGTTCACAAACAAACAAAAACTAGCAAAAACAAAAATAACCTCCTTGGCTGAGGTAATAAAATAAAAGCATTTCCACCAAATAAAACCGAAACTTAAAGAAGAAAGCATCTTAAAAAACAAATACCAACATACTGAAACACACTTCCTTCATGTTTTGTAAAGGGTTGTTGCTGTTCTTTTATTTATTTATTTATTTTTTATTATTATTTTTCTATCAATACAAGCGCTGAGTATTTCCACTAACGTCATGATAATTGCGCAGGTACAGAGGCCACGATGTGCATAAAAAGTGAACATTCACAATGTTTTTTTTCAGAATTTCCAAAAACTGTTGCTCTTATCATGTGAAATATAAACAGAATTTTTGGGGTCTTTTTTGCGATATTTTAAGGACCAAAGTTATTTAATGTATCTTCTGAGTCATTTATGACCCTGAGAGAGAAATGAAAAAATTAATTGAAGCATTTTTACCAAATAAAGTCTAAAGTATATGAACAATTCATCTTAAAACAATTACAACTTAACTGATATCAAAATCAAAAAGTCAAAATGAAACAAGAAAAAAAAAACATGAATTAAAATTTTAAAAAATGAACAAACAAACAAACAAACAAAAAAATATATATAACATTTGAATCAATGAGAAATAAGCCATTTAGATAACTGAACTGGGTCATAAAACATTTCATCATATGTATTAAAGGTGTTTTAAAGACCTGGTCAGTGAAATTACTGTAAAGCCCATGAAATGATTAAGTCACAATGATGAGTTCAAGTAAAACCTATAGAAAATGACATTTGTTGTTTGGAAGAAGCTTGAATGAATTCAGTTGTTAAAAAGCACTGAATAATAATAATAATAATAATAATAATAATAATAATAATAATAATAATAATAATAATAATAATGATAATAATAATAATAATAAGAGACATAATGAAAATAATAACAATAAGAACAATAAGAACAACAACAATAAATTATATATAACAATAATACATGTGGTGCAGCAGGTGTTGCATGTGCCTCACACCAAGAAGGTTGCTGGTTCGGTTCCTATATTGGCTTCTCTGTGCTGAGTTTCCATGATCTCCCCGTGCATGCATGGGTTCTCCTGGGGCACTCCGTCTTCCTCCCAAAGACCAAACATGCTCATTAGCATTAAATAGTGACTCCCAATTGCCCTTAGGTATGAGTGTAAGAGTTAAAGGTTGTCTGTCTTTCTGTGATTGGCTGGCGACAGGTTCAGGGTGTACCCTGCCTCTCACTTAACAAATGCACAATGCAATTAAGTTAAAAGCCACTTCCTGATTTGTTTTCTTAGACTTTTGTAAAGTTTAACCTTTTCAGTGGGCTTATAAATACTTGTTGCTTTGTTTCTTGGGAGATTTTTGGACTGCACTGTTGGTTTAATTAGTAAAAGTATGTTATTGACTTAATAAATATTACTTTGTTTGTTCTTTTTCAGGTTATGCTGACACTTATGAGAGCTCCAAGAACACTTTAAAGCTGATCGACTGCCAAACTGTCAAACCAATTGATCAGACCAACACAAAATCTGACCATCATTGCAATCATTACATACTTACCTCACTCATAGATAAATTTGGATTGGAACATCCCAATTGACACTTAAAAAAAGATAATTTAAAGAACAAAACCGCATGTTATCATTGTAAAAGAGCTTTTTATAGCACCAGAGATGTGGAAGGAATCAATAAAGCCTCTGTTAAGATTTGACTAACAAGTACAGACACAAAACATGCCCCAGAAAGCATCATGAAATTCTGACTCTGAAAAGCACTTGTCAACAAACTTGATGAAAGACAGAGCGAAATGTCTCACACAGTATTTCATTCTTTATTTTAAGCCTTCAGAGACACATCTGAAGCTCTCTCTCTGGTCTGAACAGTTTTTTCTCTTACCTGTGAGCAGCTCAATCACTACTCTTGAGCACTGTATTGTGAAATGATTGTCCATCAACACAGAAACTCACAAAAAAAAATCACATTTCGCACGCACGCTTGAATCACTGAGTCTACCAATCTGTCAATTTTTGTCATGAGCACACAGCTGTCTTTTTTATTTTGCTCAGAAAAAACATGGGGAAAGAAGGCCTTTTCTTTTCTTTTCTCTCCATGGTGCTGAAATATTCAAACCCACTCTCCCTTTTGGTCTCTCTCCATGGTGCTGAAACACTCTCCGTCTCACGGTCCGTCTCAGCACCCTCACTCACACTCTCGCTGATTCACACACCACCTGCTTTGTGAGCCCTTTTGCCTCCACAGATAAATTACACACAACATGGGTGTGTACTCACACAAATACGGTAGTCACAGCTGTTTGATTAAGACTATGCTCTCATGACCACTTTATTAAATACACCCTCTCAACTGCTTGTTAACACGTGGCGAATGAGTCAATTACATGGGAGCAACTCACTGCATTAAGGCATGTAGACATGGTGGAGACAACAGGGTAAAGTTCAAACTGAACATCAAAAAGAGAAGAAAGGTGATTTAAAGTGATGCACCAACTTTTCTTTGTTTTCATGTCTTGCCTCACTCTAGAGTCCATGACAAGCAGATAGACACAATTCTTTCAGCTGTGCGTGCAGTAACAAGGAAGAGAAAAGCAGGGCTCACCCCCCACTAATTAGCTTAGCTCAAACACTGGGTTTCAATGGGTAGCATTGGCCTGCTTCTGCCTCCAATCATCAGATAAACTCTTCAGCATCACTTGAAGGTACTGTGTGCTTGTTGTGACTTGTTCCTTTCATCGCGTTATGTTACGATATAAATGTTCAGACTAAGATGATCACTTTATGTAATTTTTGATGAAATACATACAAAACATGTGCACGAACCACCGTGGACATGCTTTGTTTTGTTGACCTTCTTACAAGCACGTCTGCAATAGTTTGCGCATTCGCCCTGTGGTTTAGTTTTGTATGCATTTCTTTCAAGCTCAAACACTGTGAGTCAGTGGGTAGTGTTAGCCTGCGTCTGCCTACAGTCATCAGATAAAATCTTCGGCAACTCTAAACTGAGTTTAGAAAGACTAAGATTAGAACTTTATGTAATTTTTGAAAAAGAAATATGTATGAAACAAAACCCCAAACAAATCATCCTCATCCTCTCCTAAAGTTGGCCATAACCCTTATATTCAGTCTTCTAGTCATAAACAGAGGCTTTGATTTGTTCTCCTACTTACAAGCACATTCGTGGTGGTTTGCACATGCCCCTTGTGGTTTAGTTTTATATGTATTTTTAGAAAATTACATAAAGTGCTAATCTTAGTCTGAAAATCGACAATGTAAGATAATGCGGTAAAAAAACAAAAGAGTCACAACAAGCACACATGACCATTTAGAGTTGCTGAAGAGATTATCTGACTACTGCAGGCAGAGACAGGCTAATGCTACCCATTGACTCCCAGTGTTTGAGCTAAGCTAATTTGCGGTGGGCAAGCTCTGCCTGTCTCTTCCTTGTTACTGCACACACAGTTAAAAGAATGATGTCTATCTGCTTGTCATGGACTTGGGAGTGAGGCAAGACAAGAAAACAAATAAAATGTTGGCATATCCCTTTAAGTTTCCTTAAGAAATACAGTCATTCCTGAGGTTTTTTAACCAGGGCAGAGGCAGAGGCATGTGAAGTCAGGTTCACTGTCATGTTGATTCCCAGGAACTTCAAACTGCTTACTTGCTCCACCTCAGCTCTACAGATGTAGACAGGGTTGTTTATGTTTTTTTATGACCACAGTGGTCCTATCTACTGATGGCAAAGCCAAGCACGATAACACACTTTGTCACAAAGCTCAAATTTTTGTAAAGAAACAGTCTGACATGAAAAATCTGAGGCACTCTGATGTTGTTAAAAACCTGTTATTTTAGCAAGGATGTATCACCTCAATGCAGGACATGATGTCCCGATGAAGACTTGATGAGTAGAAACACACCGACATGACATCCCTGCAAAAATCAAAGATTTCTGACTAACAGAATGCCTCGGATTTTTGATGTCACACTGTCTTTTTACAAAGCACTGTTGTTTCACAGAATCAGGAGTCTTCACCCTGTTATTGAACTGTTCCTCTGTCCTCCATCCTTGAAGACCACCTGATTCTGCGTTTAGCCATTACACGCCTTGACCCAGTGCAGCGCTCACCCTAACATGTTTCATCTCAAACTGGCTCCATAAACATGATGGTGAGTTCACTTTACTCCAGTGGCCTCCAAGGTCAGCAGATCTCAGACCAATAGAGCACCTTTGAAATGTGGTGGAAGTGAAATCTGCCAGCAGCTGCGTGATGCGATCATGTCAATATGAACCAAAGTCTCTCAGGAATGTTTCCATCTCCTTGCTGAGTCTATGCCACGCAAAATTAAGGCAGTTCTAGGGGCAGAATAGGAAAAACAGTACTAGCAGGGTGTAAGTAATGAAGGGGCCATTGAGTATATGTTATAATGCAAATTTTATTTACAGGAAATGCACAAAAACACCCATGAATGTGTATTTTTGTCTTACCTTGGCCAATGAGAATAGGTCAGACATCAAGAAAGAGAGCAAGAAAGGAGTGCTTGTTGATCTAATAACACCAGGAACCACCTGGTACTCTAAGTAATACAAATACATGTTCCTTAATTCTTACTGGTACTTCCTGTTTGCACAAATGAGCACATTGCTATTGTGTTTTGATAATAATCACTTAATTAAACAGCACAATTTGCACAAGACAAGACTAAAGATGCACAGTAATATCATATGTGTCTGATTAAGTCAAGGCAAAGACTGAAGAAAAATGGCCTTAATACTGTAAAAATCCAAATAACAATGATCACTGGAGCATGCCCAGACTCCAGCGCCACTCTTAAGCTTCTGCTCTGACTTTTAAAATTCATCTGCAGCCTTAAAGTCTCAGGAAAAATTGTTGG